>JALMQS010000075.1:18061315-18076170 GCA_024734495.1 Forficula auricularia
TTTCAAATGAATATTTAATAGAATTTTAGTCGAAATTGATATTATTCCATTGAAAATAGTACAACTTACTTTAATTCTTCTCAAAGAAGTATACTAAATTTTGAAGATATATTCAATGAAAAAAAAAGTGAAAACTTTATAGCATTCGCAGATGAGGTTAGGCTGTCGAATTATTAAAATATTCAAAATGTATTTATTGAAACAAATATTTGTTTGTTCGTTAAAATCTTTTCTCAAGGATCCGCGGGAAAATCTCAAAAAAGGGCGATTTTCCCATTTTTGAACCAGAAGTCCTAAGCTAGAATCATTACAAATCATTGGAAATCCAAACATTGTGTACTAAAAGAACTTTCCGTTCTCGAGCTTTTGTGATTAATTCAAACACAGAGAAGATATACGTCATATTCTATATGTTCCAGATAAATTCAAATTTAAAATTTAGGTTAGTTATTGGTTCTAGATTTTATATCTAAGTTTTAGTTCAAATCGCTCAAGCGGATAATTTGTTCTAATTATCAAAACTTACATATTAATTCTTAGTTTGTGGGGAGATTTATATAACTTCGCTTAAGAATATTTAGAAACTTAAATATCTTAGGTCCGATTCCTGAGTATTCTATTTTTTTTTTAATTGACAAGTAGTATTACAAAAAAAAGAAAAAATATTATTTTAGAGCAAATTTTACTAATTTCTTCAAAGAAGGTATAGATATATTATGTACGATTACTTTTAATAATTATGGTGTGTGCAAGTCATGTCAGATATTTTAACAATTTTATTTTTCTAAAACTTTATAAAAAAATAGGGAATTCGAATTTCATTGATTCACTTTTATAAAAACAAAATCAAATTAGCAGTCCTTTCTAAATCTCATTGATGCTAGCGGGGAAAAACGAAAAGCAACAAATAATGCCAAGTTGCCGAAAAAATCCTCTAGCCAAAATTTGTGATTTTTCGTTATTTTTATAATTACTTAAATCTAATTACATTTTTTTAAGCCGCTAATTTGGAATGAAAAATATTTTTTTTTCAAAACGAAATCTCCATTTAAGGGATGGAAGCGAATGCAGTGCCACGCAGGGCGCAAGTCTCGCTTTTGATTCTTTTTAACAAAGGCAATTGCCGACATTTGACAAATCTCATTAACTTGATCATTTTCATTTTTCACTTGTGTAATTGCACAACACCAACGCGTCAACTAATTACACATCGTGTTGTCTCTCGTAACTTGTTTCGTCCCTCTTCTGGTGATCTTCGATTGTTTCGATTGGACAGAAAAGCCATTTAGGCACTAAGTTCCGTTCACTTGGGAAAATGTCTGAGAAAAAAGCATGGCCACCCCCGCCTTTGCAATCACTTATCGAACCCTAGATATTTATTAAAAAACTCCAGCAAAGACTTGTTCCAAATAATTGAAGCGACGTACGGACTTACCTATAAAAAGCACTTCAGCGATTTCAAGGGTAGGGACAACAAAAGTCTTTCTTTTTCTTTTATATAAGTGTAGTTCATATATAACTTTTCAATTCTTGATTTTTGCACCACTCAGCGTGATTCGCTCACTGAGTGTGATGATTAATGTTGAAAATCCCTATCTATTCCAACTATATTTGACTGAGTGAAAAATGTTTAACAAACGTTTTATGCAAATATCTCGTTATCTGTTCTGATATATAAAAATTGTTCAAATAAAATTTATAAAGGGTAAACTTCTCTACAAAAAAGTTCCTATTCATTTTTTTGATCGGAGCAATCGTTTAGGAGATTACATACGATTTGAAGATTCCACTCTTTTGATGAATTTGTCTTCATTATTTGTTTATATTTTGATTTTTTTCTTGGAATTATTTCTCAAAAAATTATGGAATTTGTTCCTTATCTAGGTCATTAGACTAATGGCTTGTTTATTCTATTTAGTGTTTGCCAATTCATTCATAAAATAATTTTTATGACGGTAATAAAACTTAAAAAAACAAAAGATAAAAATGTTGGCGAAGAAAAATAGGCACTAAATAAAATGGGGTTTAATTCAAAACAAAAACTACTATGCTCCTCATCAATCAGCTCAATCAAGAAAACAGGAAGATGCTATTGAAAACATATGTATGGAGCATAGCCATGTACTGGTGTGAAACCTGGACAATTAGAGAAGAGGAGAGAAAGAGATTAGAGGCTTTCGAAATGTGGTGCTACAAAAGAATGATGAATATCAAATAGATGGATAGAATTACAAATGAAGAAGTTCTTGGAAGAATCGGAGAAAGAAGAACCTTGTGGAAGAGTCTGAAGAAGAGAAGAGGTCAGATGATGGGGCACACATGGGGGACTCCTTAGGGATATCTTGGAGGGGGAGGTGGAAAAGAAAAGGGGAAGGCCAAGATTATAATTTTTCAACCAAATAATTGGGGATATGGGATGCCAGACATTTAGAGAGGTGAAACAGCTGGCGGGGGACTGAGTCGAGTGGAGACGAGTGGTTGCATCAAACCAGTCTTAGGACTGTATACCCAATGATGATGATGATGACGGTTTTCATTATGTTGCCATTGCATTACCTATATAATTTATTTATATCAGACTATAGTTTCCAAGGTTTGACTTTCATCATCAGAAATTTTATCTGTTATATCTTATGAGTTCAAATACCAGATTGGATTTATCATAAGCAAGTTCGTTTGCTCAGCAACCTGCTTAATATTACGACAGAACGAACTTACCTTCAATGCCAGAAATAACAGATATAATATTTCTAATTAAAATGACTGACGATTAAGGTCAAACCTTCGAAACTCTAGTCTCATACAAATAAATGTATTTATATTTGAAATTTGATGTATACCTATATATACGATATATAAGGACAACCTCAGTTTCTTTTTACTAATCATTTCCATTTTACCGAACCGTTGTAAATATTTTAACCAAATTATTTATCTTGCTATTAATTAGGCAAGTAATCGTGATAGCTTTAGAGTTTAATATCAATATTGACCATTGCGTTTCATGGTATTATGCTAGCAGTCTATTATCGAATTAATTGAACAAGATTGTTCCTCAATCATGAACATGTTTGGTAAAAGAGAGCTAAACTCGCAAGCTTAGTGAAGAACAAGGTATGAAATGGATTAAATTGAAGTGATTAATTCTCTTATCCCACGCGCAACGGGTATCTAATAGACATCTACATCTCAAATTCTAATGAGGCTTATGTTTAGGAAATATATACCTATTCAAAGGATAGATTGTTAGTGTCAAGTGAGTTGTTAGAGACCTACGCTTTCAACTCCTTTAATGATTATAATAAGCGGATTACAATTAATGTTAATTAAGCACCATTGATTGGGAGAAGAGGTAGAAAATGAATAAGTTTTATTATATATAGTGCTTTATATATAATGAAATTCTAGAGAGAAGTCATAAGGACTTTCAACAAATAGAGGTTTGAATAACTCCATAGAAATATGATCTTCATTTTGCTAAAATTATTTTTCTCATGAATTTAATTTATTTATAAGATCCTGATGTAAAAATATTTTATTCCTATAGGCCAAAGAAGAAAGAAAAGATGATTAAATTTCAAGCGCTGGGTCGGAGTTGAAGGTGCCAGTCGACACGGAGGCGGGAAGTCAGTTCCAGTCTGTTGACTTCAGAAGGATAAACAATTTTTTCTCTTTGGATTCAATTTAATTTATTGGCGTTGGATGTATCAAAATTCTGAGTTTTTTGCAAATGTAAAATGAGGCTTTAGATGGAGATGCAACCGCCACTGATATTTATATATATACCGGGCGAGTTTTTTTATCTTGAGACAGTCTATAATTCAAAAACAGTGCATTATATGAAAAAAGTTTCAAATAAAAGTTTATTTAAATCAGGGGGGAAACTAAACTACGCCATTGTTTGTTGAGCTAGAATAAGCTTTCAAGGGTATTTCGAGGTCAACTTCTGTTTTTTAAATAGAAACCTAGGTATATGTTTCTGTACAGATTCTGAATTTACGAAAAAAATTGAACAACTTTTATGAGAACTATTTTTTTATATGACATCAAATAGAAAAAATATTAAATCAATTAGATCTCTAAAAAAAATTCTAATAATTATTTTTAACAATCATTCAACTTAATTATCGAATAATAATGATCAAATATTTAATTATTAAATAAATAATTTAATAATTTTGCGACACTGTTCTGAAACATTCCAGAGTGTATCACAAGTCTTCTGGATGAATTCCAGATCCAATTTCTTTTGTTTTTTAAACAGCACGATAAAATGAAGCTTGTGGGGGTGTATGCCTGTCAGGAAAACGCTCGGCATCCATTTCAATGGCAACCCCATAACACTTCTTCCACATTCACCGCATAAATTAAGACCATTTCAATTCTGTCTTCAACAAAAAAGTGCTCCATTTTTATAATAGTAATACAATATAACTATCTACTGAATTGACACGAGAAATAGACTTTTTTAAGCTCAAGAATTTTAAATGGATCTATTAAGTAGAAAATTATCTCTTAAATCTGAGTATAATGACACTTATTTTTCAGAGAGAGGTTTTTGTCTCGAGGGTGTGAGCTGACTGCCCGGATAGCATGTTAGTTCTCAGGTTCGACTCCTGAGGGGATGAATCCCCTCTGATATCGCAATTTAATAATATTTCTACTAAAATCTTTGAATTTGTCCGAAAAAGATTGATTGAATTCTTTCTCTTTTAAAATACATCTTGGTTAATCTGAACCCGAGCTGATTTTTTGAAAAAACTTCCAACTATTTTCAAAAAAAAAAGATGCTCAAAACTTTAATTATACATTTAAATAAGAGGACTTTATGAAAAACTTGTTTTTCATTTTAAGCTAATTTTTTTAATTTCCGTTATAGAATAATGGAGTGAAAAATTTCTGTGCTTATATCATATATTGCGATTCAGAGAGAGGTTTTTGTCTCGAGGGTGTGAGCTGACTGCCCGGATAGCATGTTAGTTCTCAGGTTCGACTCCTGAGGGGATGAATCCCCTCTGATATCGCAATTTAATAATATTTTTACTAAAATCTTAGAATTTGTCCGAAAAAGATTGATTGAATTCTTTTAAAATATAGCTTTCCATTTAAAAAACAGAACTTGACCTTGAAATACCCTTGAAAGCTTGTTCTAGGTCGTCAAAAAATAGCGTAGTTTAGTTTCCCCTCTGATATAAATAAACTTTTATTTGAAACTTGTTTTTTCAAATAATTCACTGTTTTTGAGTTATAAGACTTTCTCAAGATAAAAAACTCACCCGGTATATATATGGGGGTGGGCAAGAGAGAAAGCTTCCTCGGGTTTAACAATTTATAGGGGCCTCATAATAACTAATTTCGTTAATGGCAAAGCGCTCAGACTTTCTGTGAAATAAATAAAAAATAAATGTTGTAATTTAATAAATATATATTAAAATAAAATTGTTTTTATTTTGTTGACCAAATTGTGATTTTTAATTTTGAAGGACTTAAAAAATATTAGTTGCCCCGAGTCTCGCATTTTCCTGTATATATTTAAAACATTCTTATGGAGAGAAACGTTGTTTATCATCGTTAGTAATAATAATTTTAGCCTGAACGTTAAACAAAATAAAACTATTTTAACATTTTCTTGTATGATATAGTCAACAATAAGGTGAATTGTGTTATTAAAACAAGTATCTTCTGAACAATTAAGCTGCTTTTATATATGTAGATTTTATATAATTATATGTTTATAGAGAACAACCACTTTGATTTATTTTTATTTATTTATTATTTATCGTATGGCACAACAGTAGTATAGACAGTGAATAAAATCTTAAATAGTAAATAAAATCTAAAAACAAACGAATAATAATATATTAGGCAACTATAAATGTTTGATAAAGTTGAAGTTGAAGTTGTTCTCTTTATGAATCAACAGCTCTGCTACTCTCGGCAAAACAAAATCTTTTCACTGGTTAACATTTAATTATTAGCAACCACTCTGGGTGTTCGACAACAGTGAATAACAAAACATTATTATGGGGGAAACGTTGTTTATTGTTGTTAGAGAGCACCCCGGTTGCTGATAACAATTTTAGCCTGAACCTTAAACAAAATATAGCTATATCAACCTATTCTTGTATAATATAGTCAACAATAAGGTGATCTATGTTATTAAAACAGAAGTACCTACTGAACAATTAAGCTGCTTTTTTACTTTACCCTACAGGGTATGGTCATGTATTGTAATCCTGCATGAAAAAAGTGTTTTTTTTGCTTCGCTTTTTCGAAATATCTCAAAAACGGCTGTAATTACGTTAACGAATTTTGTGAACGCTCTAGCTCAAAAACTAGTGTGAATATCAAAACGATATTTCACATGTAATTTTGAAGAATTTATATTAAGAGCTGATTAGATTTTGCACCAAAAATAAAGAGGCGGAGGGGGGGGGGGGGTTAAAAAATTAAAATTATAAGATTTTCAAACTAAAAAAATAACAAGAGAAATTAAATTACCATTTTTAACCTATAATAAATAAACTGCAACGGATCGTTGATAAACTTTATCCTAAGTCATTTGAAATATTAATATGTTTATTCCTTTATTAGTAATCAGATATCACTTGCTATTTGCAGTCCATGTTGATTTAAATTCAAAAATAGTGATCGATCCTCATCTAATACTCGAGGAATAACCATTCTACATTGGATTTTTGAGGTTTCGGGTATTACTGGTAACCATTGCTGAAGACATGGAGGAATCGAGTTAAAATCAAAAATAGGCATCGATTCTCATCTAATACTTGAGGAATAATTATTGCATTCCATTTTTGATGTTTTGACTATTAATGGCCACCTCTACTGAAAACGTGGAAGAACCGACTTAAAACCAAAAAGATTAAATTCTTTTTTGGTAAACAACTCAAGCTTGGGGGTAGATGTATGGTAAAGTCAACTGGATTGGCCACATCAGTTTATTTCTTTAACGATTCTTAAGCTAGAAAATTTACTATATTTATTTCTATTAAGAATAGAAGGGATAACAGAATAGGAATATATTTTATTCATATATATTGAATAGACCATCAGAATATATATTTAGGATAATATATAAATAAATTAAAAAGTGAATAAATTAATTACCTGGGTAAAGAATATTAAATGAAAAGTCCTTTTATGCAATAGATTATTATTCAAGACAAAACCGCAGAATAGAAAAATATGTATAACTAATTTATTAAGTAAAACCACAAAGGAGTTGTTAAAAGAAATCAATGTCGCTGACCTGAAAAAGAATGGAAAGAAAATGAAGTTGATGACATCATTTAGAAAAATAAATCAGCCCCGCTGAAGGACGAACGTTTTTTTAGGGAATGGCTGAATATTCATTTAATAATCATTTTCAACTTAAGAGTGCTCAATCGCTGTTTTTAATTAACTTTGACATTTCATTTGATTAATTCGAATTAAGGAGGCTCTTGTAATATACTTCAAAACCCACCCCTTTCTCTCTTTTTGCTTTTTCTATTTCTTTCTCTGCCTCTCGATCGCATTTTGTTTCAAAATATATTAGTCAAAATCTCATGTATGGTAATCTTTTACTGCTGGAATGATCGAAAAATTGGATTCAGTAGAAAATTTTCAAGAAAGTTGTTGACAAATTGTAGTTATTTTAAGAGGTAAAATTTGGCATTCGAGTTTGTATAACCTTCACTTGTAACCTCTTTTTTAGAAATGATACTACCAATTTTAAAATTAGTCAAGTAAAAACCAATAAGACATGGTTAAGAGGTACAATTTGTACTAATTGTATTGCTTCTAGCTGATAACGAACTTAAAATTTAATTCCCTTTGTTCTAACATGTCTGAATCCTGAGATATAGGCATTTTACATTTTTTTCTGCACAGATAAAATCAACTCTCCTGCAAGAAAATACTGTATAATCAATGCGCAGGGCAGATTTTTTTGAGGGTGTCAAAGTTAAATTTAGTTATTTAAATTTTTTCGCTTTATAAAAAATACCGTATTTCGTCTCTCTAAATACTCTTTTATTAGAATCGATAAAAATTATCTTAAGAATTATTAGTTTATATTTCTATGAAAATCAAAAATTCAGACCACAGCGGAGACCTTTTGTATATAATTCCGATTTTTTCGAGGGTGTCAAAGTTAAATTTTTTCGCTTTATATCAAAACAAATACTACTATATTTGGTCTCTCTAAATATTCTTGTATTAGAATAGATAAAGATTATCTTGAGAATTAATAGTTTAATTTTCTATGAAAATCAAAAATTCACAAGGGGAGGGACCCTTTGTATACATTTCAGATTTTTTCGAGGGTATCAAAGTTAAATTTTTTTGCTATGTAAAACATACCATATTTCGTCTCCTAAATACTTATGTATTAGAATCGATAAAAATATATAGAAATTAATAGTTTATTTTTAATGAAAATCAAAAATTCAGACCACAGGGTGAGTGACCCTTTCTTATACATTTCAGATTTTTCGAGGGTATCAAAGTTAAATTTTTTTGCTTTATATGAAAAGAAATATCATATTTCTTCTCTATAAATACTTATGTATTAGGATCAATAAAACTATTTTGAGAATTAATAATTTATTTTTCAATCAAAACCAAAATTCAGACCATAGGGAGGGTGTATGTATGTATGTTTGTATACATTTTGAGATTTTTCGAGGGTATCAAATTTTAATTTTTTCGCTTTATATCAAAACAAATATTGTTTTTCATCTCGCTAAATATGTACTTATGTATTAGAATCGATAAAAATATCATGAGAATTAATAGTTTATTTTTCAATGAAAATCAAAAATTCAGACCACAGGATGAGTGACCCTTTGTATACATTTCAGATTTTTTCGAGGGTATCAAAGTTAAATTTTTTTGCTTTAAATGAAAACAAATATCGTATTTCTTCTCTCTAAATACTTATGTATTAGAATCGATAAAACTATTTTGAGAATAAATAGTTTATTTTTCAATGAAAACCAAAAATTCAGACCACGGAGATAGGGACCCTTTGTATACATTTCAGATTTTTTCGAAGGTATCAAAGTTAAATTTTTTCGCTTTATATCAAAACAAATATTGTATTTCGTCTCTCTAAATACTTATGTATTAGAATCGATAAAAATATCTTGAGAATTAATAGTTTATTTTTCTATGAAAATCAAAAGTTCAGGCCACAGGGTTGGGGGGGGGGGGGGGGGGCTTTGTATATATTTCAGATTTTTTCGAGAGTGTCACTGTTAAATTTTTCGGTTTATCAATGTTTAATCGTAAGTGAGAGTTAAAAAAGTATAATAAATAAATTTTTAGCTTCTCACTTTGTGTTTTTGTCCAAACTTGAAGAAATTTTTTTTTTCGGGTCCCAGATAAAACATACTAATACTTTTGATATTTCTTAATTAAAAAAATATAGAGTTAATACTGTAGATTAATGATATTCACCATGACAAAGAAGCAAAAATGTCATAGCAATCTTTGAGTTCATTAAATTATCCAAAAGATTTAAAAAAATTGTATTTAAATGTTTACCTTGTCTATCATGAAGGTTTCAACAATTCTCCAAGATAAAGTAGTCAACAAAAATACACAAAACGCGACACCCTTAAAACACCAATATTATGCACTTGCCCCTCTGGTTGCTCGACTCGAAATGAAATAAATGCAATTCAATGCAAAAAACAGAGCAAAAAGAAAAGAAACCCGTTACTTGATTAGATATAAGAAAGGAAAATAATTCCAGATAAAATAAAAACATATTCAAGACATGCCCAATTGGCTTGAGATTGTTTTCAAAAAACTAGTGTGTGCGTCAAGTGATTTTCACTCAACTTTTTCTCATTAATTAAAAATCAACATTTTTTAGGAATAAACTTTTAAAGATATAAATATTTAATAAAGAAAGATTCTAAATTTAGGGTCAAAATTTTAAAGATTTTAGTAGAAATAATTTTATATTGCTAATCAGAGGGGTTTCATCCCCTCAGAATTTGAACCTGACAACATGTTTTCCAGGCAATTGATCTAACCCTTGAGATAAAAATCTATCCGATGTTTATAATAAATAAATTTATTTAATAAATAAAATAACTTATAATCATCTAATTGTAACCATCACAAATTTACAAAATCCCCTGGAAAAAATCTGAAACATATACAATGGGTCCCCCCTGTGGTCTGAATTTTTGATTTTCATAGAAAAATAAACTATTGATTCTTAAGATATTTTTATCAAATCTACTACAAGAGTATTTAGAGAGACCAAATACGCTATTTGTTTTGATATAAAGCGAAAAAAATTCACTTTCAAACTCTCGAAAAAATTAATACAAAGAGTCTGTGGTCCCAATTCCCAAGCTATTTTTATCGATTCTAATACAAAAGTATTCAGAGAGACCATATACGCTATTTGTTTTGATATAATATGTACTTTTACCTAGGATAGGGTGCCATGGAAAAATTTTATTTAAAAAAAGGGGCCGAGACATTTTTAAAAATGGACTAAAGAATTTTGTATCAATAAATTTAATTGGATATTAAACTGTGAAAAAGCCTTCTCTGAACTTTTTTTTATGAACGATTACAATATTCCCATGCTATATATTGTAAAGTAAAATAAAAATTTGATAAATCTATTCTTAAAAATTTATTTTTAGGTACAAATTAGAATTACAAACTCTTCTTACACCGAACTAATGATACGCGTTTTTGCAACAACTCGAGTAGAAATTGCGGACATCCTCATAATCAAAGTGTTTTGTCTAGGTATTATTGAAATTCTTAATTTAAACTTAAATATGAATAACATACTGCCTATAACTAACTATAGGTATAAAGAATTCAAAAATTAAAACCACTCACGCACAATTGAAAACGCATCATGAACCTGCCTAAAATTTTGTATGATCATCCTGAGTTCAGAGAATTGGAAGTCAACTATCTTGTTATAAAAGACCTAAATGCCTGTATTTAAAATACAAGTTGGTCGACAAAAAGAACTTGGTAATTTGGAGACATTATGAAGGATAGTAGCCAGTGAAAAAATGGCTTAGTAGTGACACCTTTTACCTTTTGTGAAGTAATTACTGGGGCTATAATTAAGTGTGATTCATCGGAATAGCAATAATCGATAGGGCTTGTTCAGGGGTCAATGCGAATCCGATTTGGTGTGTGCTAATTTATCACTTTCATCCATTACGAATTAATTCTTCCAGCTCATCTTCGCCGTAAATTGAGCGGATCAATTCTATTCATGTTAATATCCATGATATTACAACTATTACATAGGTATATTATATTTATATATAAATAAGTAAAATTTATTTTCTATTTTAGAGTTTTAGTGAAAAATAATGTTCACTACGTTAATTATTATTAGCAATGAATATAAATTCCAAAGGGGTTAATTTGATTAACGCTTTGAGAGTAAAGGTACAAATCACTAACAACTTGATAATATTCATAATCGGATTTTCCGGACTGCTGAGTCCATTTTCAGTTATATACTTTTGCACTCCCGTAATTTGTTAACGCTATTGAGATAAATATAGTTAAGTAAAAAGTTAAATAAGCTATTTAAAATATTAAAAAGAAAAAAGTAAGCACATTTTAAAAACCATGTACGTTTTCTGCGAAATTTTAGGGGTTTGTACAATTTTTAACTCATTATTTTAGTTTTTGATTTTCTTGTCATCAGTTTCTTCAGCCTAAATCAAAAATATTGACGTTTATTCAAATAATTATTTAATTGAGAAGAAGCAGAGTTGTTTAATCATAAAGAGAAATCACAGAGGTGTTGTTCTCTGTTTAATGTAAAAACAGATATATGAGTTATATTTTCATGAATATAAATATGTATAATAATTTATTTGTTAGAGTCTTGCAGTTTCAAAGAAATTAAAAAGACAAATAAAAGGTCAACCCTTCGAAACTAGTCTCTAACAAATAAATTTTATACATATTTATATCTCTATATTTATAATTATTTTCCCGATACACTCACTTTTTATCGGAATAGCCTGATTTTTATTGACATAGAAATATGAAATTTATGGAGGATATTATTTAAGCGACTAGGGGGCCTAAAAAGAAAGAATTTTTCGAAATTCCACCACTAAGGGGGTCAAAGGGAGAAAAAATGTGTTTTTACTGATTATGAAATATCTCTAAAGAACGATAAGATTTCTACTTGTATTTGCATTTATAAAATACTTACTTAAAAATTAATATCTAAAAAAAGTGATTTCGGTGGATTTTTGAAATTCGATCCCCAAGGGGGTCAAAAGGGATAATCTGTTTAAAATGTGCTTACACTGGTTATACATTGTCTATTTTAAGAAGGGAGAGATATCTAAGGGCTTTATCAATCAAAATCACATCTCGAGACGATTCCTCGCCAGGGCCACCCCACGCCTTACAGCTCGTACATACATTTATAATAAAGGTATATATGTGCAGTTTTGTTTCTTACCAAGCAAAAGGATAGTTGGATTTTATCTTTAAAAATCATATGTTCTTTTTTAAAAGATCAATCATGTTTTAAAGATGCTTAACATCTTATTTTGAAATCGAAAAAAATAATTAAAATTAATTAAAATAGATACAAAGTGAGA
This sequence comes from Forficula auricularia, assembly GCA_024734495.1. Lineage (NCBI taxonomy): Eukaryota > Metazoa > Arthropoda > Insecta > Dermaptera > Forficulidae > Forficula > Forficula auricularia. The sequence goes on from JALMQS010000075.1 coordinate 18,073,945, forward strand.
AACTTATATAGTGATCTGAAACGAGTTTCTTAGGTAAAATATGAAAAAAGAACGTTATATGGAGATTCATGTAAATCCTTAAGAGCTAATAAATCCTAATGAAGATGTACAATTTCAGTCACATTATGGGAGCAAATTTGATTAACTATATCCGTTCTCAAAAGTTTATCACAAAAGACTTCAATATTTTCTGATTTTCAGACATTTCATCTGGAGGTTTGAAAGCAAACAAACTGAAATCTAAAAATACAAAAATGAGGCACCAGGAGAAACTTTTCAAGCAGCCCAGGTTTCGAGTTGGTGGTGGTAACTGTATCCAGGCAGACAAAAACGCAATCGAAGTGGGCATCACCAACTAAGGCTGAGTACGAGAAGAATAATATTTAGCTTGTACACAGTTGAAATTGAACATTTCAGTTTCTATACTTGTTTGCAACCTTGGAGTCATTGTATGCAGTGCAGTGAATTCGCACATTTGTCCTCACGGTGGGCAAAAATTTAAAAGTGGAACATTGCAGAATAGCTACATGGTCAATAACTCTTGCAGGATCACCAACCAACAAAAATTTAGTTTTTCAAGGAGTGTATTTTAATTGCAATGGTCGTCTCAATGATGTGGGACATTTAATCACGTCCATTGGTATGGGGGTATTTGTATATCATTTTAACGTCAGAATTAGCCACAGGCATCTTTTGAGAGATGAGATTCTTTTGTACCTCCTCGCCCGGCATCCCTGCAGGGACCCCCTTCATGCGCGTACAAGAAAAGGCAAGGAGGCATTGCCCCCCTTAGAAACTCCTTGCCCCCCCCCCCCCTAAAAATTATCTATCTCAATAGCTATTTATGCCGCGAGATTAATTTTATGCTAAAAATCAAGAAAATCAAAGATTGAAAATTCAAAAAATATATCTTCCCATAGAACAAAAATAGGTTTCATCTACAATCATCATCATCAGCCTGTTGATGGCCAATTCAATTGTTGAATATAGGCCTCTTCCGATCAGAAACGGAAGGTATACATTAAGTCACCACGCTTGCCAGACGGATTGGTGACTAGGAATCAGATTATAGCCGGTCAAATATCAATGCAGGGACTCGGACTCGAACTCGGGGATCTGGAAGGCTAGTGTCTTGGGTGCCTCCTCGGCTAACTGATTCCACATCTTACATTAATTGCGGAAAAGATTTTGGTATGGTGGGCGCGAGAAAAATCTAAGTTTGCGGGACCTCGAAAGTCTGGGGACAACTTTTGGCGACCGAAAATCTCGAAATTTTCGGACTTTTTCCAGTTTTTCGCTTATAATTCGAAAACAGTTCATATTTTGTAAATAACCGTTCTATAGTAAATTAAAGAGGACAAATTTTCGCGTCGATTATAAAAAAATAAATGCAAAATTGGTCCAGTAGTTTGATTTTTAATGGGATCCAAAAACAGCTCCCGAGATCACTTTTGAATATCCCTAAAACTCGCACTTTTTTCGATTTTTTCCCTTTTTGACCATGAAGGATCATGTTTTCAACAAAGACGACTCTATACATTTTTAAACTAGATTAAATTTGCTACAATCTAAACAAAGTTTCTTATTAATGATATTGCAACTGTTCCGCAATACGATGACAAAGCATCTCATTGCCATAGCTTCGCATCGTTTCACTCTTCCATTTTTGCGTAAAACTTTCCCAGAGTCCGCTGACTGAGAACAATTGCCTTCACCGAGAGGCGTAGTTGGCCGTGGCGAGAACGCGGATATATATTCATTGCCTTAAACTCGTACTCGGATGCCTAATAGCCCAGTAAATAGAGGATCCAAAAAGGTTGAGCTTACTTTAATTAGTTGAAAATATTTTTTTTCTATGGATCGTTTTGTATGAAAAGTATGACAAATGTAGGTTTGCAGCCCAAACGTGGGGGACAACTTTTAGTGGCCTAAAAACTCGACATTTTTGGACTTTTTCCAGTTTTTCGCTTATAATCGAAAAACGGTCCATATTTTAAAATAACTGTCCAATAGTAAATGAAAGAGGGCTGAATTTCGCGTCGATTAAAAAAAGAAATACAAAATTGGTCAAGTAGTTCGATTTTTAATGGGATCCAAAAAACAGCCCCCCAGATAGCTTTTGAATACTATCCCAAAGCTCGTCCTTTTTCATTTTTCCCATTTTGACTATGAAGGAGCACGTTCTCGACAAAGACCGCTTTATACATTTTTATAATAGATTAAAGT
>JALMQS010000075.1:18077528-18233689 GCA_024734495.1 Forficula auricularia
TGTCTAAGTTTGGGTGACCCCGAAAGTCTGGGGACAACTTTTTTGGCGACCGAAAAACTTTCGAAATTTTCGGATTTTTCCAGTTTTTTCGCTTATAATTCGAAAACAGTTCATATTTGTAAATAACCGTTCTATAAATTAAAGAGGACAAATTTTCGCGTCGATTATAAAAATAAATGCAAAATTGGTCCAGTAGTTTGATTTTTAATGGGATCCAAAAAACAGCCCCCGAGATCACTTTTAACATCCCTAAAACTCGCACTTTTTTCGATTTTTTCCCTTTTTTGACCATGAAGGATCATGTTTTCAACAAAGACGACTCTATACATTTTAAACTAGATTAAATTTGCTACAATCTAAACAAAGTTTCTTATTAATTGGATAATGGTAACCCGTTCCGCAATACGATGACAAAGTATCTCATTGCCATAGCCTTCGCATCGTTTCACTCTTCCATTTTTGCGTAAAACTTTCCAGAGTCCGGGTTGACTGAGAAACAATTGCCTTCACTCCTCGAGAGGCGTAGCTGGCTGTGGCGAGAACGCGTGTGACATATATTCTCATTGCCTTAAACTCGCAAATTCTCGATGCCTAATAGCCCAGTAAATAGAGGATCCAAAAAGTGGTTGAGCTTACTTTAATTGCTGGAAAATATTTTTTTTTCTATGGATCGTTTGGTATGGTGTGGGTATGACAAATGTAGGTTTGCAACCTCGAAAGTGTGGGGGACAACTTTTAGTGGCCTAAAAAACTCGACATTTTTGGACTTTTTCCAGTTTTTCGCTTATAATTCGAAAACGGTCCATATTTTGTAAATAACTGTCCAATAGTAAATGAAAGAGGGCTGAATTTCGCGTCGATTAAAAAAAAGAAATACAAAATTGGTCAAGTAGTTTTTAATGGGGATCCAAAAAACAGCCCCCCAGATAGCTTTTGAATACCTATCCCAAAGCTCGTACTTTTTTCAATTTTTTCCCATTTTGACCATGAAGGAGCACGTTTTCGACAAAGACCGCTTTATACATTTTTATAATAGATTAAAGTTGCTACAATTTAAACAAAGTTCCATCTTAATTGGATATGGCAATCCGTGCCACAATGAGGTTGAAATTTTGAAAATATGCAATTTTTTGCAAAAATTTGCAGTTTTTCCTTCATAAAATGCAAACCATTCATCCTAGAAACTTGATTTTTATCTGATTGTCTAGAAAGTTTTGTTGGCTTAAAGGTTTATTTGGAGCACTTTTTTGTTAAAACTCTTTATAGATATCCTACATTTTCCGGACAGGATATGATCCGAATCCTCAAAACCGTCATGGAAAATGCTGGATATCTATAAATCTAAGAATTTTATCAAAAAAGTTGTCCAAATAAACGTTCAACTCAATAGGATTTCCTATAGAATCAGATAAGAATCAAGTTTCTAGGATCAGTGGTTTTCATTTTAGCTGCATCGTCAGACTTTCGACAAAAAAAAAATTTCAGAAATTTTTAACAAATCTTATAAATTCGATTGTTTTAAGGCTCTCAGACCATTATTTACGGAGATAGAGACGTTTACAGATTTTAAAAACAAAAAATTACAAAATTTTTTAAAAATCTTATAAATTTGATTGTTTTAAGACTCTCAGACCATTATTTACGGAGATAGAGACGTTTAAAGATATTAAAGACAAAATTTTTTTAGAAATTTAAAAAAATCTTATAAATTAGATTATTTTAAGGCTCTCAGACCATTATTTACGGAGATAGAGACGTTTAAAGATTTTAAAGACAAAAAAATTTCAGAAACTTTAAAAAAATCTTATAAATTCTATTGTTTTAAGGCTCTCAGACCATTATTTACGATTTCTCACTAAATTATTTCATTACTCCCAAAGTTTGTCAATTCTACTAATCGGATTACCGAAATTGAAACCTTCTGGTGGTTAATCAGCTGGCTATCTGACCATTGGCGGCGCCAGCTTTTTATTTTCAATTGGGCGGCACCCGACATAAACATTTGGATGGTCGGCATCAAAAATGTGAACTATTTCGGGTAATTCAGATTTTTGTATAATTTAGATTTTATTTTATAATACTTTAGGTATAATATATAACTATTATTATTGTATATGGTCTATAATATTGAAAATGATTTACCTTTTTTAAATTTTATCAACTTGGTTTTTCAATATTTTTTTGCTCAAATGCTCAATTTAACAGGTTGGATGGATGGTTGGGCGAGAACAATTTGGGTTGGGCGGTCGCCACACCTTGATCAACCCTGGCGGCGGGACTGCGGCTGCCCCCCTTGGAAAAATTCCTAGCTACGCTAAATACCCCCTTAACCAGTAAATGCGGTTAATCTTGATGTCCCACCTAACCTTCAGACCACAGGCCCTAAGAGCAGGAATCCTTTTTAGCTTATCAACAATTACTGTTAAGATTCGGGCTGAACTATTTTTTGAATTGGTCAGCCTCATAACATTCATGTCAGCCTCAGCAGGATTAACCGCATCCCGGAGGGCCTTACGAGTCTGGTCACAATTTTGGAACTTTGAGATTGCCTCAGGCTTAGGACCGATCACAATGTTGGTGGTTTTTTCTAAAGGGACAAAAGTTTGGGGTGAAACTTCATCAGTATTTGAAGGACCAGTGGATATCGCATCAGCAAATGACAGAGCATGAGAGAGCAGCGATGGCTCTAAATGATAAAAGTGAGGTCATTAGAAACTATAGTCGGTAGATATATTTGCATCATCCAAACGACAACCTCATTGATTATGAAAAATGATTCCATTCACTGATGGAGTTTCTTTCTCTCCCCCCTCGAAACTTTCTTAATATTTGAAGTTGGATTAAATGGTAAAAAAAAATGGCAACTCTATCCGATTACGATTATGGTAAACGTGATAATAAAGTCAATCTCATGTGTAATTCAATTAAATGATAAACAAGTGAGACGATTTATTTAATCCGGCAGTGAGATTATTTGGGATGCATTTGTGAGGTGGTGGTTCGGGGGTTGTTGGCTTCGAGGGTTGATTGCAGAGGGCGTGCGCGGCAGTGAGGGGGGCGCCGCCTGGAGAACTAGAGGCTGAAGGCCCGGGCGGGCGGCATTGCCGAGTTGGCCGCCGTACCAAGCGCATTTTGTGTTCTCCATTTCTGGATCGTTCAGTGCTCAGTGACATTTCGCTCGACGGAGACAGTAATTTCTTGCTCGGACATGATGTGACACGGCCGGCCTCCGAAATGCCTTCTTCGCGGCTGTTCCAGGCATGGCTGCTCACACTGCAGTTGGTCCTGTTCACCTGCCACGGTAAGTGTTGTTGGTTGGCTGTCATCGGGCTCCTTTGGGCCAAGCATGGATCCATGTGGGGGGCTAGGTGCGCGCGCGCCCGCGTGTGCGGGGGGGTGTCGATCGATAACAGAGGCGGCATGGCTTGCTCGTGGCTTCTCACCAGACTTTGCAAAGAAAACTCTTGCGAGAAAAGAGAACATGCCAGCCATCCCAGCATCCCTAGACTAGAAATAGACGCCGGCTCGCCTCACCAATGACATGCATCTGTCATTTGCCAGCGGTGCCACCCGCCCGGAAAATGGACCAATCCTCAATCCATCATTTATTCGAAACCAAAATAATCACATCAACCAACTCCTCCTTTCAGAGTCGGATGCTCGTTTGAATTTAGAAAATATTTCCCCTTATTCCTGAATGTAAATGGAGAACTAGAGTAAATCACATCAAGTTTATGAAAACAAAGTTAAATTTTTTAAGGAATCCAACTATGTAACTTTTACTTGATGAAAATCACAAATTATTATTAATAAACGCAGTGTATATTATAAAGAATCAAAGAATCTGTCTTTTACTTGATGAAACTCACAGATGATTACTAATAAACTGAGTGCAATTTATAGTTAATTAAAAAATGTGTCTTTTAATGGATGAAATTCACATATTATTATTCATAAACTGAGTGTATTCTCAAGAGTATCAAAGAACGTGTCTCCTACTTGATGAATATCACAGATTATTCCTAATAAATTGAGTCTATTTTATAGAGAATCAAATTATGTCTTCAAATCACAGCTAATTATTAATAAACAGAGTGTATCTATTTTATAAGGAATAATTCCAATAATGTCTTCTATTTATATAAATAAAATATGTGCTTATAAATAATTTATTAATCACATAAATTAAATATTTAAATGTAAGTACATATGTTTTTATTTATTTTTTACATTAATCAGATGATGTTATTTTGATAAACAAAGTGAAAACAAAAGGTAAGTACGTGTCTGCTGTTTAATTAAAATTACATCGAATTTTTAATAAACAAAGTGAAATTTAAAATAAATCAAAGAATGTGTATTCCCTTTAACATATAATATTCTGTAAATATAAAAAACATAATTATTTGATTAAATACATAAAAATAAATAGTTATAATAATATATTATATTTATTTACATCAAACAAAAGACACATCTTTGATTTATTTCTTATAATTTGAATATATGTGCTACTTTTGCCAAAAAACTATTTAAATTTTAATAAAAGTGAAATGAATCATTTTTTTTTAATTTTGCTATTCCAACCCCCAGACCTCCTTTCTGCACATCCATATATTATTATTTAAATAAATTCATATTTATATATGGCACTTTGATAATTTGATTCAATGTTATTTAATTTTATTAAATGGAATTATTAAATGGATATTGATGAGGCAGTCCAAAAAAAGAAGAAGATAATTTACACTATCTTTTTATTCATAAAACCGACGTTTCGGAGGATATTCCCTCCTTCTTCAGGGTTTTGAAAAGTCAGTGAAGGAAATCCAATGCGGCATTCCCCGGAATTATTAAAATTATCATTGTTCTTAAAATTATTTATTTATTTATTTATTGATGATTTAAAATGACATCCCTTTCGATGGAGTTGTTGGAATTAAGTATCCCCGATTAATGAATTGCCATTTCTTTTTACTGAATTGTAATAAATCCTGATTGTCAAACCTGGATAAGCTCCTTCACTAGTTGTTTATTTCAAACTGTCAAAATTGAAAGAATTAATTGTATTCGAAAGGATTCACATGGGATCAATTGGTATTTATTTCATTCGGGTTGGTTTTATTCCATTACGAAACAACGTTCGATTGTAAATTATTATTTGGAATTGTTAATTTTTTGTTTTTATAATACACTTATTTCAAATGTAAATTTTAAGAGTGGGAATAATCAGGATATCATAGATTCAAACATTTAAAGAAATTTCTTTGAGATCTGAATTCAAAAAATCTACCATGTGGGAGTGAAACTCACATATCAAGGGTTTGAAGTTTTTTTAATCTTTCATTCAAACTAATGAATTATTTTTTGGCTAACAAAATAATTTTCATCAAAATTATTTGCACTAAGCAGCATAATATTTACAAATATTTAAATCATAGGTTTGCAAAATTAAAGGAAGATTCACCGTGCTAGTGGTTTTGTAGGCTCATAGCGAAGAATTAAAAAAAAATACGAGTAACTTGTTTATTAGGATTTAAAAAATCTATTCAGTAGTATCCCACCTGGAAAGATACGCGAAAATTTTCGATGGTGCTTCAATTTTTTTTTACAATTTATCTATGCACATGACAAAAATACATTACAAAATGAAATGCCATCACAATTAAGTGGTAAATAGTAGAAACTACAGGCTAAAAAGATGTGATGTAATTTAAATGTTTGTAGAAACTACGAAATTCTTAAAAAAATCACCTGACATTAATATTTTTATGAATGAAATCATTTAGTGTTTTAAAACTATGAATAATCAAGGGCTTGATTAAAATCGAAGAAATATCTGCACTGTTAAAAATAATTGTAAATTTACTAATATATATCCTTTCAATACAAATACATAGGAAATATACAAGATTGCGTATAGTAAAACAAATTGCTATATTATATTGGTAAAATCACATTAACTCATTGCAAAAATACAAAAATAAATTGTAACTACTTTTTTCTTGTATTAATGAGATAAGTATTACTCAAAAATATATTGCAAGATTACAATCTTCTTCTTTAGCTTGTTAACGTCCACTCCTGGACATAGGCCTCTTCCATTCTCTTCTATATCGATCTCTGCTGGGCTATCTGCATTGCAATACTGGTATTATTACTAAGAAGTTTTGAGGCCGGACTTTCCATTTTTTATAGTAAAATTATATAAGAAATCTAAAACAGTGTTAGCTTAGATTTTTTAAGAGTCAACATTTTGGAAAACTTGAAAAAATTCAACTATTTTAATTTTCTACTTATCTATTCACATTTAATTACTTTAAAAAAATAATTAGTCTTCATTTGCTAGAATATTTTCAAAACACTAATAGATTTCATTTCTTAAATAACTGTAAGAACTAGAATGTCAACGAGTTCATTGAAGTCTCCATCAGAAGACTTATTGTTTATGGGCTTTCACTTTAAATTGAAACTTTTTCTATTTATACATCTCCCTGAATAGGACATCAGTTCCTCATTCTAAAGATTTTTTCTACAGTCTTTTTATTTTTTGTCTAATCCCTAAATGGTAATCTCGGCCGTAACACAAATACTAAGGCGTTGTGGATCATGAAGAGAGCAACAACCTGATATTCACTGATGTCTCGTGGGATTGAGGCGTCAACTTTAAAATAATCAATTTATCTGTCGCTAACTCTTTGAATCGAGACTTTGATTAATTTTTCTGTGAGATTAATAAAAAAAAATCTAGTTTATTTTTTCTTGCATTTGCCAACTTGGCTAACAAAGTGAAGTCGTCAAAAAATTTTATACAAGATGATTCAGTAGAGATCAAATTTCACTTCACAAATTGAGTTACTGTAAACGTTGTAAACTTAATACAAAAGTGATGCACCGTTGCCGTAGCATAAACGCTGCGTTATTGAAAACTGATCATATGTCATCTGTTCAAGTTCACCTGCTCTCATTATCATTGTCATTTTTCATTAATTTGAACTTAATTAGTATTTACATCTATTTCATCAATCTCTTGCTGTGGTTGTTTATTGTGAGTAAGAGTTACAACACCAAGAAGATACAACACCTAAAAGGAATGAATCTCGTATCCTGAAAAGAAGAGTTTAGAATCCATAGCGATATATGAATTACAAAATATACTTGTTCAATTCTTTTCCGATGGGATTGCGAAGAGTTGAACATACAGAATAACAATTGGGTGCTTGGTTCAATAATATAAGAATAGGTATTTTAAGCCCTTTAAGCAAAACAGTGAAAATTAAGAAATTATTATATTTTTTTTTTATCTATTTTGAACTTTAAAGGGCAATATTTAGTAGTAAGGGGCCATCCATAAATTACGTCACACATTAATGGGTGTAATCTCAGATTTGTGACAAATTGTGACAGAGGGGCCCCAGGGATCTTACAAATTGTGATGTCACAAAAGTCAAATTAAAATTTTTAAAGAATTAAAGGGTATAAACGTGATAGTGTGACGTCACATGGGATGTGACACGGGAAGAGGGGAGGGGGATCTAAAAATCTTGAAATTCGTGTTACGTAATTTATGGACGGCCCGTCCTAAGGTAAATTTGTGTTGGGGTGTAAAAGCAACAATTTCATTTCAGCAATTGATTATCGATAGATAACTGTTTGTGCATTTGCAGTTAGAGCACTAGAAGTAATTGCTTTTAATCATTCTATTCTCCAACATTATTCCAATAATAAATAGATAATTTCGAATGTAGTACAAGTAAATGCACTAGTCTCTCGTTAGATACATATGCAAATGCTGTGTGAATTCGATTCAACATCCAAGAACGTCCATTTTTTGTGTTGTAATACACGCACCCGGGAACATGGAGTTTCATCATGTAAAGAGCGAGCTGAAATAAAATTAAGAGAGTTGAACAGCCGATTGCCACTCCATTAATGAAGTTGTTAATTAAAAAGGCGTAAGAATCGGGCAGCGGCTGGTTCGCAGGGCAACAGCCCTCCTCGTCTCTTATCTGTTCACGCCTCGTATCATGCAGACATCGCTATTAATTCCTTCTCAATTTTTTTTTTGTTGTTAATTGCAAGCGAGGCGTTCTGACAGAAACCAGAAGCCCCGGGCAAGCAAGCGCTTGTACTTTACGTGTCGTTCATTCATTCATTCATTCATTAGGACAATCGGCGTCGCTGCAGTATTTTTAACCCAGGTCGCTATGTATATATATATATATATATATAATAAAAAGAACTAATGTTTATTTACGTAATCAGCATGATCTAAGTTTCTAAATGATTTGTAAACATACAACGTGAAATTAAAATGAGCCCCCGTTTTTCAGGGCAAAGGCGATGTCGTTTAATAAACGAGGTTAAAATAATTAAGCCTTGTTATCAAAGAAACATCAAATTAAAGTAAAAATCTTATTAATTTACCAATTATGGGAATACATTAACCAAAAAAAAGTTAATTGTTGATTTAGTAGTGTTCGCTTGTTCATCAACATTAAGAATTCAATCCATTAATTTGATATCATTTTTGGGGCATTTGTGGCAAAAGGAAAACTTTTTTATTGTTGTTGTTTGCTCGGGTAGAATGATTCCGTTTTTTTAGTCATTGCTTATTTATGTTTTATTTCTATATATTTTTTTTTTTTTTTTTTTAATTTTTTAATTCTTTCACAAAATATATACCTAATACTATAACAAAACGTAATAAGCTACTCAGTTAGGGGATTATTTCGGTTTAAAATCACCTATGGCGAAAATATTCAATTGATAGATTTTTTATGTAGAAAATACTAAAAAATTTTATTTAATTTTATAATTTTAGTATAGAATTCTACAGCTCCTGACAACCATTTCTCAGCAAAAATAATAAATAAATAACAATACTTAATTATATTTTATTGAATATATCAAGAAAAGTAATCTTGAAATTTTGTTGTAAATTATGATTTTGATTTAAGTTTTTTCACCCCCCCCCCCCCTCCCCCCACACATTAATTTTTACAAAATGTCATTTTTTAACATTTTACGTATTGTTATTTTATTTTATTTTTAATTTCTAATTAATATTAGGATTTTATCGGAAATAAAAGAAATCATAAAAAATATATTTAAATTGTATTTTAAGAACCAAAGATGATTTTATACGAATTTTTAATTTCACTCACATATTATGCTTAAATATTGAATAATCGTAGAAAGCTTGTTGTGTTAATTATAATGGTAATAATTTATTCATCTAGAAAGCATTGTGGTTATCTGTCGGTAAAGTTTCATATATTCGTGGGACGTATTGGACCGCACCCCATTATATAGTCCTGAGACAGGTGTTATTTACGTTTATCTAAAATTAGTTCAAATTGATGTTTAAATTAAAATAAAAAAAAGCTATACATATAAAAATTATCCTGAAAATATGAAATAAGCGAAAATTTAAAACATCAAATAAAGAGATTTTTATTTAAAATATTGAAATTTTTTAATTATCGTGTTAATTTACTTCCAGGTCGCTTCTTCTTAGAATCTCATTATTATGGATAAGTGAAAAATGTGGGTGTACACAAGAATTCATTACTTTGACTTGTATAGAATAAATAAAACTATTGTAAAGGCTTCTCAGGAAAAGTTTTTCAAGTCTCTTAATTCTAATAAGATCAATTTGACCTACGATTTTTCAATCTTAATTTGAATATGTTAGCTTTTATAGAAATAATGTGAGTTTTCACCAAAAATACTCATTTTATAAACCATAGAGTTAGCTTATTGTCTGTTAATACGATAAGTCAAATATAATCTTTAAAATTAAATTATAAGCTATATTAGCTTGAGATATCACAACACAGTTTTGTTTCAAATGGGCACGCCCGAAGTACCCTTTTACCTACTGTATTTAAGGAGTTTCACAATTTTTTTTATAAGCTTAGGGTCAGTGCTTTCATCGGGCTCACCAGTAGCAACTTTTTTTTTATATTAAAAATATTAGAAAGATATTAGATGTAGGACTTGTAGAGAAGTGAATGAATAGGGGAGCTGTTGAGAATGGGATAGATAGAGTTGAGTGAAGCGGGAAGTTGTGTCAAACCAGTTTTAGGACATTATCTCGATGACGATTTTTTAAATCAAAATGAAAATAAATAGTAGTAAAAACAAATGCGTATACTAGGAGCGTTAAAATTTCTATATAAATTCAAGATAGAAAGAAAGTCAACTACTAAATCCAAGATTTTTATAGTAGGGCATCCACATCTCCCATAATACCCCTCCGATCCTCCCACACCGGATGATTGGCTCAGGGTGTGGCCACAGCAGAACGGTATTAAAACCTTTGTATGATGTTGTAAGAGTTGAATATTAGGGTTAAAAATTTTAAATTGAGTTCAGTGGGTTGAAAATCAATAAAAAAAATAGCAAAAATAATTCCGTTCACCGAGACAAAATAATAAATAAAATTCAAAAAGAAATAAAATAAAAAAAATAAAAAGTCACTGGGAGAATGGTGTGTTATAGATTATTTTTATTATGTCAGAAGGGTTGTTTCATCCTTTCAGGAATTGAACCCGAATGCTAAAAAATGCAATCCGGGCACTTGGGTTGCCCACCAAGGAACAACACATCTGACAAATAACACGCGTAAAATTTTTTCACTCAAAGAATTTGATTTGATCATTAAAAAATTTCGAGGTCACTTGATTCTAATTCTTAACACATACAACGGGCTCAATACCGAAGGGGTAAAACAACCCTTCTTCCATAATAAAAATATTCCATAACATTTCGGATTTACTAATTGACCATTTCTCCAGATTTTCTATAGAAAATAAATAACTTTTTCTCTCATTTTTTTTTAATTAGAACTAATACTCTTTTATTTTTAAAATTTTATTGTATTATTTAAATTATTTAATCTTATTGTTTCTTGTTAAAGCGGGGTAAGTGAAAACCCTATACTATGCACAAGTCCCTCTAGAATATTTTTTCTTCGTTTTGTGTGAAGATTCTAAAAAAAATAAATTGCAACGGATCGATGCTAAACTTTATCCAAATTCATTTGAAATATTAATATGTTCTAGAGTAAAGTACTTTAAAATATAATTTTACTAAAAATTTTATTTAACCTTTTTTGTGGTCCCCAAGGTACTTAATTAGGATATTAAATTTCATCAAAATTGGTTAAGTCATTTTCAAGATATTTAGAAAAAACTAAAAAAGTACTGAAATAAAGTACTAATGTTTGTGGGTCGATATGTACCAAAAACTAATCAGCGCTTCATTTTGTTAAAAGAATGCTAGGTTTTTAATTTCATTTCAATCGGTGCAACGGTGTGGAAAAAATCGTGGGCCAAAAAAACGATAACATACATCCATCCATACATACATACATCCGCACGCACTAAATGAAAAAATCGCACTTTTTGGGCTCTCGACGAGACGCCTTGTAATTTTTGGCAAAACCGTCACGTGCTAAAATTCAACCTAATTGAATACTACAATTTGTGACTTTAATTGAGTCCATGGGTTCCGTAGTTTTTACCTGAGGACCCTTTGAAGCCAAGCTTGCCCCGAGAGCGATTACAATACTTTACCCATGCTTTGCATTGGATAAAGTAAAAAACAGAATAGCTATAATATATCTAAATAAAAAATTATATATGTTATATATATATATATAAAAAAAAAAAAAAAAAAAAAAACAGAATAAGCAATAATTTATCAAAATAAAAATTATATATGTTATATATAAATAAGTAAGACTCTCCCCTCGATGTCATTGGTCAAGAACAATATAGAATTAATTGTGTCTCGTGTAACACTTCGCGAGTTTATTTTTTCTATTTCTCGTTCTCTTTGAATTAGGCTTGAGAGTGGCTGTTTTTTTTTTGATGATCTTAAAAAATGTATATTTGCCAACCTGTTCTAAATAATGCCATGGAGCAGATATTTTAACCCCATCGCTTTGATCTTCAAATTAATACTAATAGTTTTTGAACTAAAAGATTAACAAACATAATATTCTAAACATTATCATTTAAATTTTAATCTTCGAACGACATTTTTAAATAAATAAAACAGTTTTCGTATTAAAGTTACATTTGAAGTGGCTGACTGGTCCTTGTTTAATTAAAAAATAATCTTGGATTTGTTTATGAGAACTTCGCCTTTGATTCTTTCTTTTTCTTAATCACCTCCCGATTTCAATTATTTTTCTTTTCTTTATCATCTTTTCATTGATAATTGACGTGAAAGATGATTGGAGGGGGATAATAAATATATGAAGTCCGATTCACGCGATATCTTCTCCTTTTTTTGAAATCAATATTTTCAATTCTTTAAATGAGAGAAAATAAATTTTACTTTTCCAACTAACGTAAATAACTCCCAAAACAGAATTTCAATTGCCATAAAATGTACACTTGAAAGAACATATCGTATAATAAGTAAAAAATAAAATGATACGTAATAAATACGAACATAGGTATAATTTGTAATAAATAAGAACATATTGTATAGTAATACAGTGAATCTAAATCTTTTTCGTTGGCGTATGAAGATATGTAACATAAAAAAATAATTCATCACAGGTCCACAGACCAATGGTTTTTGGCCCTCTTTTCGGACTCGAGATAATTAAACCAGTTTTTTTTATTTATTTATATTTTTTCTTTATCCATAAATGTGAAAGGGATCTCTTTTTTTGATCGATAACCCACCTAAAATCTTCACTGACCTTAATAAGTGCTGTTTGTGTACTGTATTGGGTACGAAAACGAGACTGTAGAGTATCAAGACGTTCATTCACCTTAATTTTACTCATGTGAATTAGCAAATTTTTAGAAAAGGTATTGAAAAGAAATTTTTTTGATTTTTAGTGTCTTTTGAAATAAAATCTTGTTTTGTATTTTTTTTTTTTTTTTTTTTTTTTTTAATTCATCCTTAACTTAGCTTTGGTAAAGTATTGCAATCGGCCTCACGCCAACCGCGACTTTAAACGGTCCTCACCTTAAGACTACGGAACCCATGGTCTCAACCAAAGTCACAAATTGTAGTATTCATTCAAGGTGAATTTTAAAATATGACGGTTGCCAGAAATTACATGTGGGGTCTCGCCCAGAGCCCAAAAAGTGCGATTTTTTCATTTAGTCCGTAGAGGCGTATGGATGGATGCATATACCGTATGTATGTCAGTTGCAATTTTTTTTTTTTTTTTAAATAACTTTAAGACGCTTTCATAATAACAAAATCACAATTAAATTTTAATCATGAGTTTTATTAAATGTAGGAAACTCATGATTAATTGAAGGTAACACCTTACATGTGTGTTAATAGACTCAGCGCGCTGAACTGAGGGATTGAAGTATATAACATCTTAGATAACAAATTCACTAGGTGATCTATTAAAAAGCATCATGCGAGCTAATCGCGATATGATGCTGGATCACACCTAGATGGATCATATCTTTTTCATTCTCTTGGTCCAGATTTAAGATTCAGCTGACACCAAAAGCCTCAACCAGCAGTAGTCTACCGATATATGTAATTCTTGTTTAAAATTGTCGTGTTCAAAAATAACTCTCTTTGATATATATTCACTTAATATATTAATTAGAAAAATATTTAATTAAATTTTAGTTTCCAATCTTTTTAAAAGAATCAATGACATCCTTCATACAAAATCAAATAGTTAAACTTATTGTATGCGAAAGTAAAAAATATTGGAACATCGCCTTGGATTCGTTCTGTTTTTTAATTATCTCGCGATTTCAATTATTTTTCTTTGCCATCTTCTCATTGCTAATTGAAGTGGAAGAGGATTGGCGCGCCGCCTGTTGGCAACTCTCAATGACTCACGAGACAGAGAGACAAACAGATCGAGGACGCTCCCCTAAAAAAAGTCGAAAATGGCTTGCGGCCTTCGGACCTCTTTGATGTCTGTCTGTCCCATGCCGATAAATATTTGCGTAGTCTCGAGTCCAGTGGTTTTTCAGGGCTGACACCCATCGTGGCCCATTGAGAGCCAACCAACCCTCGCCGTCTCATTTGCATCCCTAGTATTTTAATCTTAAGTTTCGTTCCATCCGCTCCCCCACTCAATTCAATAAGATTGTATTTGATTAAGCCTTAACGTTGTAACAATATCTTCCTTCTTTTACCAGGGGAGTAAATGCTACTTGAATGTATTGGTTCCACCCACACCCACACACATACACACAAAGAGTAATACGAATACCACAGCTTTGAACTTTTGATTTGAAAATAAATTATTCATTTCGATACTCGAATGTCGAATAAAAAACATTTTTCCAATACTTGTTAGATAAGAAAAAAAGAAAATCCAAACTTTAGATTTCAATCTTATCAGATAAAAGGAAGACGAATATTTTATAATTTTATTGATTTTTTTTTTCTTTTTTAGAGTGGATAAATTCATAAAAAAAAGATGACGGATTACAATCATAGAGTAATCTTTCTCTCTTGGGGACATTGCACCTTAAGCAGCTCCTTATTAATATATATTCATTGTTATTGACTGTATATGTATACAAGCAAAATCATCTTTAAAAAACAGTCAAGTTTTATCAAATTAATCAATGATTCAGACGTTTAGGAAAAATTTTCTTGTTTTTCAAAAAAAAAAAAAAGAAAAAAAATTTCACAAACGAGTATTATTTTTTTTTTATTCTAGATCTGAATGTTAATTTAAGTTAAAACAGATTCTATTACAAGCTTGAAGCTTGGTAGTTCAAATCTTTCAGTATCAACAAATTCATACAATGGTTCATAGTTAATAATATTCGATCGAAAGTTATCTATGAGCGCGCCTTCAGATTAGGCAACCATTTTCTCAGACTTAGTCATTTTCCATTCTCCTCGAGTACTGCAACGTCCCAAGCCTTGATTCGAGATGTTTATTTCTCATTAAGCTTAGGAACAAATTATCCTCTATTTGAAAGTAACAAATACACTAAGTCATCTTAAATCGAAGCTTGCTGGTTTGCCGAATCAATGGATTCACTCAAAAATTATCTTTACGTGGTTGAAAATTTCAGAAACGTGGAAAAAAATCACTTTAAAGGATTATTTTTTTCTCAATCTGTGTGTCTGTCTAATTTTTGAAACCCATACTAAATAAATAATAAACATAATAATAATAACCGTTCGCTGATGAAGGAAAGATGGCTGTCCAAAGATTTATAAATTAGGAAAGATAGGGATTCAGTCAGTCAGTAAAGGAAGCCTCTGTCTAATAAAAACTCCTAATTGTATAAAACAGTTTCGGCTTTAATTAGATAATGCCATCTTCAGTTTTAATGAGCTTTAATGAGCATACAATGTATGAATATACCATAAATACATAATGCCATCTTCAGTTTTAATGAGCTTTAATGAGCATACAATGTATGAATATACCATAAATACAAAATAAAATAAATAATATAAAAAATCATTAGTTCTTACAATATTTGCAAACTCAATACATTGTGTGCAGACAGAGTTGTTATGTATTATTAAACACAAAATTATAGATAACATAAAATGTGTACATCGGTCTTGGTATGCTCCTTACTTAATATGGCGAAGTCTCAAAAGCTAATAAAAAATTTCTTAACAAAGAAAATATAATATAATTGGAGATTCACGATTTAACTAAGATCGATGACTTCTGTGTAAATGGCCTGACACATAATATATTTAAATTTGATAGAACTGAAGATGCCATTATATACCTAATTAAAACCTAAACTCTTTTCCACAATTGGGAGTTTTTATTCGACAGAGGTTTCCTTTATTAGCCGAATCCCTGTCTTTCCTAATTTATAATAACCGTTCTTAGAAATTTCGATCAAGAGCGAAAATCTTTGTATTTTCAAAAAGAAGAACTGGTGGGATTTTGGACTGTTTCACTTCAGAACTTTTAGAATAAGAATCCATAAAATTGCCCATTAGGGGCTGTCCATAAATTACTACTCACACAGTAAGGGAGGAGGGCCATCTCAGATTTGTGACAAAATGTGTTAGGGGGCCCGGGGATCTTAAAAATTTTGAAGTTACAAAAGTCAAATTAAAATAGTATATTAAATCCCTTTATTTGAGTTTAATTTATAAAAAAAAATCTACAATTATTAAATTATAGGGCTTAAAAGTGATAGTTTGACGTCACAATACAGGGGGGCTCAATGAAAATGTGACCTAATGTGACACAGGGGGGGCTCTAAAAATCTTGAAATTCGTGTTGCATAATTTATGAATGGCCCTTTATGCGAGGAGCTCACAAATGGTTCTTGCTAATGACCTGATGATTGGCAGATTAGTAATTAGTTTTATTAATAAGTTACATCTTTTTACCAAGATTCAACTTTCTAGCAGACTTCTAAGGAGTTTGTACACAAACAACAAATCAACAAAATATGAGGAGAGAACCAAGCTGTGATAAAGCTTCGCTAATCTACGTACCCAGTAATAATGCTTTTGTTATTTTACTTACCATTATTTTGAAGATGGCACCGTAGAAGTCAATATTATTAGCTCATCGAGTGAATTTCAATTGGACTCCACGAATCTAAAAAAAAAAAAAAATTGAAATTAAAAATAAATTAAATTATACGAAAGGAAATCATTTCAAAATATATCATTGGAATTTAATAGAATACACTTAATCATTCATGCAATATAACTCCATAAAAAAATGACGTTGTCGAGGCCGTCTGTCTTTAATATATACATCAATTACAATTTTCTGCTCGGTAACGTTGCTCATTCACCCTCTTAATTTCATTCTTCAACAAACATGCTGGAAAATAATGTTTTTAAGGAAATTTCGCAAACGAAATAAGTTATAAATCTTGAATAATAATGTCAATTATAAAATATGAGATTGACAAAAATTTACAAAATGTTAAAAATTTGTTTTATTCAACAAATATTAATTATTATTTATTTTTTTAGAATCGGATCTAATCGTGTGGATTTTCAGATTTTTGTAGATCCTAATGTTTCAAGGTCCAGTGACAATAAAAAGTGTGTGTTTTTAATGTTCCACTATACCTATATTGAATACCATTAAGAATTTGAAATTTAAATTGGATATTTAGTTGTCTTATAATGAAAATAAAATGCTCATATTATATTTTTGGATTGAATCAATTTACTCTCAATATATTTTTGTTTTTTAAGTCTGGGTTAAAATCCTAGAAAATTATTCATTGATTTTTATTGACAATTTAGAAATCAAAAAGTCTGGGTTCAAATCCTAGAAAAGTATTCATTGATTTTTATTATATTGACAATTTAGAAATCAAAAAGTCTGGGTTCAAATCCTAGAAAAATATTCAAAATTTTTTATTGACAATTTTGAAATCAAAAATTCTGAGTTCAAATACTAGAAAAATATTCATTCGTTTTTATTGTCAATTTAGAAATCCAAAAGTCTGGGTTCAAATCCTAGAAAAGTATTTATTGATTTTATTTGACAATTTAGAAATCCAAAAGTCTGGGTTCAAATCCTAGAAAAATATTAATTGATTTTTATTGACAATTTTGAAATCAAAAAGTCTGGGTTCAAATCCTAGAAAAACGAATTGATTGGTTCCCATATGACCTAATAAATAACCAATAAATATTAATGAATTTTCACAATAATTATTATTACAATTCTAGAAAACATTTGTTTGATATAAAATTATTATTATTATTATTATTTTTTTTTTATTGGAATTGTTTTAGCATTTATGAGAAATTTTGAAAAAAGTACACAAACAGAATATTTCTTATCAAAAAAAAAAAAAAAATATTAAAACAGTGACATATTCTAAGGTCCACCTTTTTGAACTCAGAAGGAACGTTAAGATTTTAAAATATCTCGAAATTAAATTTTTTCCAGAAATCAGAATTTTCATTAATAATGGTATGTAGTGTAAAAAAATTTAATAATAAATATTATTAGTAAAAGTTGAATATTTAAAATAATGAATCCACTTGCGTATGGTGCAATAAATATGTCAAGAATGCTTTTTCATCCTTATTTCATTTTATTTCATTAAGGTCTTCTAGTCTGAAGACTCATTTGACCAGTAGTCCAGTTAAAAATTTTTAGAAAATAGAACAAATATTGGATAAATAGATTATTAAAAATAAAATCGGTGGTTTTACCATAAAAATTATAAAATTAAATTCTGGCCTTATTTTCATGACAGTTCATATTAAATTCCTAAGTACATTAAAAAAATAAGTGTCTTATAAGACGAATTAATTTACTCATATTAAGGTATTATTTTTGAGGCAATACAGAAAAATATCTGGCTCACATCCACACATTCCCACTAGAGGTTCAAAAAGATGTAATTTTGCTGGAGTTGTTATATGAAAAATTCTCAATCTAGTTATTAGTACTCTTGCATCGAAGAATACTGGTAAAAGGTGTTCTTAGAATATTATTATATATCTTCGAGTAATTTCCTGAACTGGAATTTTCTAGTTATACTCAAGCTGTTAATGAAAAGTTTTTACTAATAAAAACGATCTGGTGCTATTTTTCAGATAGTCCAACCGTTTATGTTATCAAGATGAATTAATACAAATTATTTGTAAGTTGTCCATGTAGCATTCATTAATGACGGCAGCTCAATTGAATAAATGCCTCTCAGATAGCAGTTAGCATTTCCTGTGAGGGCAGAATCTCATACTATACGTCCTCTGGGATGAGATGTACCGGCAAAGTGTCGCGGGCCGGAAAATTACAAAACTGCCTACGTGCTGGTCCAACAAAAACAAAAAACAAAAACAAAATAAAAAAAAAGAACCACGGAACGAGAAGGAAAACACAAAAAGAAAAAAGAAATTAAACTTTGAAACCAATTTAGACACAGCAACTCAAACCAAAACTAACACCGGGACCCCATAAATGGCAGTCGAACGTGCCCTCGGGGGCCTAAAGCCCAAAACAGTTAATTTATCGACAATTTATTCATCTGTCTTCAAAGTCTTCGATGCACGAACAACCGATTAGCGTTTATTTTGATAAATTAAAAAAAAAAAATTATAACTTATAGATCGGAAATAAAAAAAAAATAATCTATCACTCCTATTTATTTGCGTTTTTATTAAAAACGGATATTGCAGAATGAAATCATTCAAAGGAGCGTTTTTATTTTTCACGGGAAAGTTCAATAAACATTGAAGGTGGGTGTATGTGTTTGTAACCTGTCATTCTCGAATGATTTTCAGCCGAAAAATTGGGAGGCCAAGCGAAATACAATTGGATTGTTGGTCGGTTCCCAACAAGTGACGAGTTTCTATCACAATAATTTATTTTCTTATTCTTTTTGCATAATATAAAATATATTAAAAACGAAGCAATATGAACAGATAATTCGTCCATAATGCATCTGAAATAGAAATTCGCCTTTTGATGGGAACTACCACTTTTCCCATCTCATTTAAAATACCTATAAAAAAAATTTCTAAACTCCTCAAAATAAATCAAATTAATATTGTTAAGGCTTAATAAATAAAGAGTTGTAATGTTATACACCACCTACCCCTATATCTCTACTTTTAGCTCGCCTTTCTTTTGCTTCTTGTTGCAGATTCCATATTCAAATTGCCACTTAAATAAATTTTCTTTTTATTATAAATTTTTTTTTTTTTTATATCTAAATCTAGAGTGCTAACCATTACTAAATTCAAATAAAGGGACCTAAAAATTGAGAATTCACTTTAGGGGCTTAAAACACTATAGTGTATATACCTATCTACTCTTATTAAAGGAGAAAAAATTGTATATTTATTTATTTATATATATATTTGTTTGTATATATATTTATTTGTATCTTAGTTCTATTTTGAAAACGGCTCTACCGATTTTGAAGAAATTCACGGGTTAGGGGGTTTTTTGGGGTGACAATTTGATCTGTCACGGTCTCATCTTCGACAAAATTGTTTTTGATGGGTTTTTTCGTAATCAAATTAATTATTCTCAGGTAGACAAATCCCATTCTTAGGGTTTAAAAAAAAAGGTTACTCTTTTCCTTTTGTACCCAGGCAGACAATGGGTTGGGTTAATCCTTTTTTCTCAAAGGCAAAGGCAAAGGAATATTATATATTTTTGTATTTTTTTTAATTTGAAAACGGCTCTCAAATAAAAATTGTTACGGGCTTTATCTTAAAAAGCTTACTTTTAGGAGCACCTTCCTTTATTTATTTATTTCTCTTAAAAT
The DNA here is from genome assembly GCA_024734495.1 of Forficula auricularia. NCBI lineage: Eukaryota > Metazoa > Arthropoda > Insecta > Dermaptera > Forficulidae > Forficula > Forficula auricularia. Next base: position 18,097,739 of record JALMQS010000075.1, read on the forward strand.
TGTTAAAGATCTTTTTGAAAATTTTCGTAAAAACTAAAAAAATTTAAGATTAAAGAATTCTCAAAAAAATAATTAAAAATATGCTTCTTAGTTTCAATACTCTAAATTAAATTACCTCTAAATTAAAAATTTAATAACTATAATTGCTTAAACAGCCTAGCCATCAAATTAGTTAAATACAGAGTCAGATAGATATTAAAAAATAATAATATTATAAAATTGATTCCGTATGGTAGAACAGTTTTTATTTATTCCATTGTAATTAAACTAATGTTCTAATTATGCATTTGGGCTCTCAGCAAAAGTCCCCGTTGATCTTCAAATACGGTGTTGGACAATTGGAAACGGAAATTTCCGAGACGTGTCATTTAGCGAATCTGCAGATGACAGACAGACCCAGAATTCCTCTTTGAAGCTTTGCTCTGATAAGCACTTGTCTGTAGCAGACGTAGAAAACAAACGGAGACATCCACGTCCAGGCCGCTCACGCTCCTGAAGACACCTCATCTACCAGCACCTCAATTGAATTACACCACAAATAGAATATACTTTAGAAAAGATATAAGGCAATAATATTTGAAAAAGTGGGTACCGAAGCTTTCTCAAAAAGCCCTCCTGTATATAAACTACTGGCAAAAGACTGGAAGAAATGACTGAATAGGAATTTTATCCTGAATGAAGGGGACAAATAAACGAAGGTTAAGAGGTGATAAAAAGGACATCTTACCTCGGAATTGGATCATATCAAAAAAGTAATTTAGATGGAAGAAAAAATAATTTTCAATGCTTACATCGTGAATTTGTTGTACGCATACCTGCTTCTTTATTTTTTATAGTTATATATGTTGCAGTAAAAACCTGTTTTTAGTAAGAACGCGTTCTTACTAGTTGAAACGCGTTTTGCTGAATACCTTTATGACAACTAGAGTTTACTGATGTTGGTTGAGTTTAGTTCAAAGGTCTAGAATCTTCATTTTTGACCTTCCGCCTCATTTCATGTGTTTATTTTAAAAATTTGTAAACGAAAATGTAAAAAATTACATCCTCTACAACTTTTCTTCTAATTTTTAACATGTTTCTTTAAAAAATATACGGAAGGTCAAAAATGAAGATTCTAGACCTTTGAACTAAACTCAACCAACATCAGTAAACTCTAGTTGCCATAAAGGTATTTACCGAAACGCGTTTCAACTAGTAAGAACACGTTCTTACTAAAAACGGATTTTTACTGCAACTTATATACACATTTAGTTTATATCTGTGATCTTGTTTGTTTGATTTTTAGCGACTTCCCGGTGTGTTAAAAAATGTCGAAACAGGTTAAGTAATTTCTTTAATTTATTTTCATATAAGAATTAAATTTTAGAGAAAACAATATTACCAAATCTTATTGTTCAACGTGATTTAATATATGTATAATCAATAGTAAAATTCTCTTCAGAATCTAGTGGTCCTCTTGGAAAGGATTAGCCTATCATGGACGGATACGGGTCTCTTGCACATATCAATATCAACCGAATCCAGTACTTGTATACGAGTCTAAGCTAAGTCAGATTCATGAATTAGTCACGATTTCTGATGGTTGGTTAAGTCATCAAGAAGGCTTGACTGGATTTTTCGGGACGAACGGCTCATTGCTCACCCAGGCTGATACTCGGCTAAGTGCTTTTATACCAGCAGAGAGTCTGCCTGCATCAGCTATTAGTACTAAATACATCCTAAAAGCAGTGAGATTTACGCATTTACAGGAGAAATATTCGAAATGGTAGTTTTAAATGGATTTCAGTTATGGGGAGAATATTATTCTATTTAGAATAAACCTAATTTTTAATAAAGAAATGAACTTTTTTAAACGTTTATTCTATTATTACATTACATCCTATTAGATATGAACTACTTAACTGATTTCTAGGCTTGCGTTAGAAAATTAACTATAATAATTACCCTAATTTATGAAGGTATAACGCGAACAGCTATTCGGTTTAATATATTTTTTCATCTAAATCTACCTATATCATTCTTATCTAGAAGGATAAAGAAAAGCTAGGAAATATTTGTTGAGTTTTTGCAGTTTATGTCTGGATTTAATTCCTAGTGAAAATATTGTGGCATCTTTCTTTTCCAGTATTAATCAATTCCAGGAAAATGAAGCAATACAACTGTAATTGAAAAGATTTAATTTCCCCAGAGTACCAGAGTTGTTGATTCATAAGGAGAAATCAATTCTTTTGGGAAGTGGCCAGCTTACGATTACAACAAAATGAATTTAACTATTACATTCAATCGGGTATTTGAACCTATGAGAAATAACAAATAAAATATTTTTAATTCAAATCAAGATCAAATCTTAGAAACTATAGTCAATAACAAATAAATTATATATTCATAATATATAGGTATCAGTGGCGTGCGGTCCATGGTTGCTGGGAATGCGGGGCATCCACCAAATTCCAAAATGTCAAGAGTATTTTCATCCATGTTATATTTGAAAATTTGTAACATTTTAAAAACACTTTCAATAAATACTAACTAATAAAGTTATATAAAATTTATTTATTTATAGCAAATTTAAAGAATATGAAAAAAAAATATTCCAGATTTCCTATTTTAATCACTTCAGATATATTGTGGTTAATACTTTGATTTTATGAGGTTAAAAAGTGAATTAATTTACATGTACTCGTCCCATGACTTTTATTTAAAATCTATAAATTGCATTAAAAAAATTAATCGTGAAAGATGAAATTAAATAAAGATGTTTGGGCAAAAGTATTTGCTTTAATGAATATTCTCTCTCTATACAACGAGTATCGTTTTGGACCGAGTGCAAAAGGCCATTCCTAGAATAATAGAAATTAAGAAATTAATCTCAAATAGTCTGAAATAGGCTTGAACTGGTATTTGGCAAGACATCTTAGCTCTAAAGAAAGAGAGTTCATATTATCCACGCTCTTTGTATTTATTTTCATCGATCAGATTCTAATGAAAGAATCGCTCACCCACACATTAAATAATAAAAAAGTGAAAACTTTTTCAAGACTCTGTTCACTAGAGTTGCTCTAATAATTATTAATAAACTTAAATATAAATTATTCATTTAAATTGAAAGTTTCTTTTTGCCGAGAGTAGCAGAATTTTTATAAATTGTTCATTTATGGCTATACTATATATAACATCGTCTTAAAATCTCAATTTAATAAATCAGAAAATATTTTCTGCCTTTTGAACCAGATATTGCAAAATCTTATCATTGATAATGTATTGATACAAAAGAACTTTTTGACTTTCCATTCTTGGGCTATCGTGGGTATCAGAATTCAGACACATAAAGAGAAAACCAGGCAGGCGATCGCAATACTTCCACATTATATTCTATAGAATATCAATGTGAGAGTAAAAATTATAGTTGAAAAATACATTTCTTCGCGTTTCAGACATTTTAAAGCACAATGAGGAACAATTTATTTTTATGCATGATTTAATACATTTAATTTGCAATATGCCTTCCTTCTACTAGAGCGTCAGTTAGTTTTCAACTATGAAAAGAATTGAAACATCACCAGAAGAAGCTGAAGTGAATATAGAATATCTGTTTAAATTATAAAAAAAATCTAATGTTAAGTTGAGAAAAATAACGGAAAATTCTATGATGCGGTTGTCGATAAATTTTACAAAAAGGAGCGAAGTATAAAATAAAAAAAATAAAAAAAATGAAGGTCTATTTTTGGGACAGCATCCCCTGGTTGAAAAGTCACCGCCAGCCACTGATAGGTATATATTTATTTGCTTCAAGCAGAAAACAACCTCAATGATTTCTTGTTATGACTTTAACTATAAGCAAAAATTCTAGTATATACTTATAAAGCACATATTGTTTCTACGCTGCTACAATAATTACCTGTACTACAAGTTGCCTAGCTTCCGACAGAATCGAGTACTTTCAACATGTCTGGTTGTTGGTGTATAAATATATCGATTTCCATTTAGTTCTTTGATCGTCTTCATTGGTAATTGAATTAATTATCATAATAGAATGCTTTTCGTTTTTATTTCGATAAAAAAAAAAAGAAATAAAGTGAATCAAGAGTGCTTTAGGAGTTTTTTTCTCTCCCTTGTGGTTTGCGACATCAAAATAGCGTGAACCTGCACTGCCATTGATACTCAAGATAAAATCAACAGGAAGGGAATATTTAAAGCTTTTGTTTGAATTAAATATTAACATGTACAATTTAAACAAATACGATAAATAAAGCCAGAGTCAGATTTGAATGCTATTTTCAGAAATTTATTATTAACAAAATAAAGAACTACGATTTAATTACATATGAAAGATAAGATTTGGAAAGATATTATATTATTAATATAAATAGTGTGTAGCAGTTGACTCAGGGGGGGGGTTAAGACTCAGAGTTCGCCATTAAAATTTCTGGGGGGTATTGAAAATTGTTGTTAAATTAGCATTATTATGCTAAAAATAAAAACGGTGAAGTTAATAACTTCAACAAAAGGTAATAAAAACCTTAAATATGATGTACAGGGGGGCGGTTTTTCATGAAAATGGGGGGTGAGTCATTAAGCTAGGGGAGTGGGCACCCCAGACTAAATAAATTATAAATTTTCAGAACAGAGAAAATTCTCTACTTCTAAATGTGCTTAAATTTTACATTATAATAATCAATATACATACGTTATAATTGGGGCTCATAAAATTTATTTTATTTATTTATTATTTTGATATGTACTTTTTGTCTTAATTAGGTTAATATAGTCAAATACAAATGTATAGTATTTATTTTTGTAAATATCAAAAAGGTTAATATCATATCAAAATTAAGCCTGAATTTCACATGTCGGGATTATGGGCGACACCCATATAATTGTAATAGTTTATTTGCTCCAAAGGTCCTGAAATTGCTTAAAATTCACCTTAACAAACGGACCTCTTGACAAATACAACTCTATCTATATTGTTTATGAAAATGAAGTTAATATATTTTCAGGAATGCAGATAGTGGACTCAAAACTTAAATTTTAAATTTCCCCTCTCTAATATTAATTAAATTGTTTTAACCTGATTTTACTGAAAATTCGAGATAGAACGGTATTACTAAGTACTTTGGTGAATATATTTATTCTAGAAATTACATTCTCTAATAATAATATATACTTAACTTTAGACTAACGTACACTAACTAGCTTAATGAAGGAAGATATTTAAAATTTTTCTTATTTCCCAATTGTCTACTAATATTTGTAAGATAAAGAACATTTCGCTTTAAATTTCTTCTTTCTGTTATTATTTTAAATGCCACGCTTTTTACCCTAAATGTTTTCTTTTTGCTAAAAAAAAACTTGAAAAATAATAAAAGCCAAACGTATAATATAGAGGAAAGGAAGGAATTAAAAATTTAAATAAAATAAAAAAAAGCAGCGGTAAGTAACTTCAACTCTAAATTGAAATAATTTAGTGCTGCAACGGTGAGGGAAGCTGAAGAAAAGCCAGAGGGAAACAAACTTTGATAAAATCCACCTGCTAAATTCATCTCGCTTTTGTTCATAAACATTTCATATAATTTGCTCTCTCCCCTATATCTCCCTATTAGATTAGGAACTTAAATACTTGTGCTGGGTGGTAGGAAAGTGTGGGAGGTGCAGGGATACAGAGCATACAAAAGGGGCGGTTTGTCTCAAAATTGAAAACAGCCAAGTTCGAATGATCGCTGAAATTCCTGGTGGAAGATGGTCTTCGCTTTTGACCGGCCAAGCAGCTTCACTGAAAGCCCAAAAATATCGATCAGCGCTTTCACCCCTCGCGACTTTGCGCATGCGCCTTTGCACCCCAGCCTCCACGTGCTCAAACTCCCTTCAGCCCACCATAATAATAATATTAGCTTTCATTTTGTTATTTTAACAATATATATGGAGATATAGGCAGAGTGGACTCTACCTGTGTTTTGGGTGTGGTCGATACTCACTAAGAAATTAAAGAATTCTTCCTCCGAATGAATGTTGATTTGAGAGAAGTTGAAATTCTTTTTCAACACGAAAAAAATCGCCAATTAACAAAAGATTTTTTTTAATTATGACAAGAAATAAAAAATTGAAGAGACTTTATAAGGGTCTATCTGGCAACTTGACCTTTCAGACAAGAAAATAAAAAAAAAGCGCTGAAGTATTCACATTTTCAAATATAATTATTTAGGAAGTAGATATTTTAATTAAACGGAGATTATCAATTCGATTTTATGTGAATATCTTCTTCCATTCATTACTTGGATTAGGGTGGAGAACTAGAGCCACTTTAACTCGTAAATTATTGGAAAATGCTTCCTTCGTGTTCAATTAAATATTTATTCAAACCATTAAGGTTTCTCTTTAATCCTGGCTGAATTTCTTCAGCAATGAAACATTTCATGCAAATTTACCAACCATGTAATGACAGTAAATTATTGATAAAAACTTAGTTGTACAAAATAATGTTCTCAAAGATTCTTCAAGAATCAAAAACCTTCATAAAAAATCTTAAATCTCAGGCATCTGGAGTCTAAAAGTAGGTGGAAAGTTCAACATAATATTCCAATCAATCAATTTATAAATAAATTAAGCAAATATATTGCCAGATAAGACAGAATATCTTCTCACTCCCATAGTTCTCTTATCCATAACAGGTAATCTTCAATCCTTCAAGACTCGGTTTCACAAATAAGTCCACCTTTGGCTCTGACCCATCCTCACGATTACCCATTTTCCTTCTAGGATCCGAAAATCAATCCATGAGATATTTGTAATAAAAAAAGAAGATTACATACCTAAGTTTTAGTCTCTCTCGAATTTTCGACTTATGACACTGTAGTGTATATTTTTATGATATCATACTATTTCCATATAATCATCCATATTATTATGTTCATGGATTTGAAAATTTTGAGAGAGATTATTCAACTTAATGGAAATAAGATTATTCCCCTAAGTCCTCTTTTTAAATCCCTATTATCAGTCTCGCACATGTCCCTTCCTAATATAAGATTATTTACTTTTGTAATCAATAAATTTATTATGCTATAATATTTAATTAAATCTATGAAGTAAAATACTATATCAAGTTATAATGAAGTTAAAGATCCTCTACAGGTTTATTATGATATTTATTTTTAATCAAATTCATTTATTTAAACTTGAACTAGAATTATATATAATTGGATAATTTCCCAGTAAATTCACAGTTAACCTAAAGTTGGAGCAGGTGCTCAGACTTGAGAACGATCGCAGAATAAGCCGATCGAAACGTCGTAATTGTATTGTATCATTTATTCGCATTCAATAAATAGTTTTAATTATTTATAATTGATTTAAACAAAATTTCAATCATTAATAAATTTAATCACAAAATAGAATATTTAACAATTACATATCTAATTGAACTAGAGCTAATTTTTTTTCAATTTACATGTAGGTACCTATATGGGTTTTAGAATATTTATAAATTTGGTAGATTAGTTTGTTAAAATTTGTCTTTTCACGATAATTTTATTTTTATTAGAAGATAAACCATTTTGATCTCCTAGGACCGTTATTAATCATTTTTGATAGTGGCGTTCGCTGTAGAGATATAGAGAATCAATCGACTCGAAACATTTTCTAAATTCTCGGTTTGAAATTCCTAGCCCTTGATAAAACCCGAATATAAAAGCAAAAGGTCATAATCTTCCAATATCTTTAAAAAATAATCAATTTTCTGTTTGAATCTTATTACTTAGATAGATACAAATATATAGTTTATTTCAATCGCAATAGCCATGATAAATAATCAGGAAAGTTGTCGCAGAACCTTTACAAACAACTGTTATTAATATATTTATTAGATAGAATGAAGGAATCACACAATATAGGTAATCAATTAAATAAGCTCTTATCTGTTGGATCATTAGACCCCTCGTCATCCCAGTCGCAGTCATGATGTTTGCATCCAACTATGAATGAGAACTAATGGATGATCTGGAAATTGCTGTTAATTATCTCTATGACTAGAATTACAACTGCTTAAGGGTATACGTTTACACAAAACTACAGAACTTGAGCATCAGTGTAGTATTACAAATCGCTAATAAAAAGTGCTTAAAATAATGAAAACTTTGGGAAATCAAATTTCAAAACAAAATAAAAAATTTCAAACTTAGGTAATTTTTTTATCATGTGAATTGAGCAAGGTAATATGCTTGAAATGGTTTTTATGGTCATTAAATCTAAGGGGTGAAAGAGGATGATGGAATCCCATATCAAAAGAATGAAGCCAGTTTATTTGACATAAACTTCTCATGAATCAATCATTAAACGTAAAAAACAATCGTTACCTTTACTCAATTCATGTAGATCAGTTGAAAGATCAAATATCAAACATATCAAACTTTGAAATATCTAACTGACTAACAGGATAAGTTAACATCACTTATGTACTGTAAATCTTGTTGCCAAGCAGATTTTTTTTTTTTTGTTAATGTTTTTTACTTTATCCAATGCGAAGCATCGTTAAAGTATTGTTTTTTTTTTAATTATTATTTTATTTATTCATCAGTTGTTTTTATCCCTCATATTTGGGATTTGGATAAATTAAAATTGTTTTTAATTACAATATTTTCAATTAGATTTGACTTATTTTTCCTCTTAGTTGACACTATCTTCCTATTCGATCTTTTGCAAATGTCGTTTTTTCTACGACTTAAGTCTTTAATCGCACTCTTTGGTATGCCATTTAGTATTACACCAGTCATAATCTGCTTAAGTGTCTCTTTTTTGTCGTGGTCTTTGGTATGTCATCCAGTGTTTAACAAGTCATTATGTCCTTAAATGTCTCCTTAAATCAACCCCGAAAAAGAATTATCTGCTGATTTTGTTCTTCAGAACTGTCTTCTGTCGTTCTCACTCAATTTTTTATGTACTAATAAAATCCATCCTTTTATTTTGAATCAAATCACAAGAAGTTGTTTTCTATTAAATCCGAGATGGAATGGAGTATTTTTAATTATATGCCAGAGTAAGGATTGCTATTTAAAGTCTATTTCTATCGGCAATTTGAGCTCTTATATTCTTATATTTTGATCCGAACAAATTAAAACTGATATATAATTAATAAAAACCTTTAAAGTCTGAATTAAATTTTGCAAATTTTATATAGCTATCACTGAAGTCGACTTGCGCTCAAATATACAACAAATAAACAAATTAAGGAACCAAATTTTTGAAAAATTGAATTTTTGCTTCAATTTTTTAACATTTCAAGATATAATATAACGCCAGCAACCTTAGGTGACCAGTGACCGGTCAGATGAAGCCTCCGGAGGTCAGTTAAGGAATATAAAATTAATTAATATTCAGAAAATAAAAGCTCACTTACATTTATAATATAAGATAAATTGCTTATCCACTTGAAAATCGTTTTTTTTTTTTGTTTTGTTTTTTGAGTTGCTTCGAGTCCCAATTAATAAAACCCACTCGAACACTATTAAAATTTAATTTGTGTGTTACAGGCCGTTGGTCTCAATGGGCCCATCTGCACCGGGCTTCCCAGATGGACCTATTGACTGGAAAACCCTTCGAGTGTATTTTTTAGCAAACTATTATCTATTGTCTCTCTCGGCTCAAAACTCTATTATTATTAATTTAAGTAGCTTCTCAAAAACAATCCGAAATATAACAATAAAGCTTAAGTTCAAACTAGAGAAATCTGGTCAATTTATTAATTAATATTATATAAATAAATGTTTTAATAATAAGCGATAGAATTACAAGAAGTTTAGAAACTACTAAAATAAAAAGAAGAGGAATTAAAAAAACAATTTCATGAAAAAATTGTCTTGAATAATGAGAAATAACATTAAATTAATATTTTATCTTAAACTCTCGGTAAATTATTAAAATTATTATTGTGTGTTAAGGTCTCTAGAAGTTCTAGTCGAAACGTCGTGTTACCAAATATTTTATTTTAATTTTCAAATTATGCTCCAAAAAGCTCTAAATTAATGATTTGGCTACCTCTCCTTTAGCATGAAAAAGAGATCTTGCTAATAAATCGTTATTTGCTCATGAATTATTATTTCCTTATGTTTAAACATACTTCGCAAATAAGTAATCACAACCAGCTTAAGATAATATTATATCTCTCTTAATTAACGTTCAGGTGAAATTATTATTAGTCAACAATGTGGGTGCTGGTGTGTATTTATTTATTTCACATGCCTTAGGCATCTCAACTCATGAAAATGGCAAATATTGTCACTTGAAATACAAATTTAAGGGGACAAATCCCAAGATAAGACAAACATAGTCACAACAACTCACAACACTCAACAAAATAGAGATATTCAGATGGAAAATATCCCTATCAAGATACTTGGCATTATTGGATATGACAAGTAAAATTTACTAAAAAAATAAAATGAAATTAATTTTAGACTATTAGAAAAAATAAAATATCTTCAAAATCTAAGAGATATTTTGCTGAAGAAGCAAAATTATTTACTTTATAAGAACAAAAATAATTTTGCATAAAAAGTTCTAATATTTTGAAATAATTTATTTATTGTTTAGATTTATTTAGACTATAGGTAAATTATACCATCTTTAATTTATTTCTAATAAAATATTTAAAATTATACACTGCTATTGGACTTATAATTGAAGATTGCCTTTCAGAAATCCCCTTTTTTTTCCAGCTACTGATCGAAAAAAAAAATTGGATAGAGTGTCGTGACATCCATCCCTTTAGGAAAGAACACCTTGACACCCCACTCTATTCACTTGATTATAAATCATCTTTCCATTTTTGGTTAACATCAGAAGCAAAACCTGAAAGAGCAATAAATAAAAATATGGTTGTTATGTTAGCAAGTTCAAAAATAGCCCATCCTCCCCTGTAATTTCATAAATTGATTGGATTTGGCTGGGGTTTAGTTCTCTTGACACTAGAACCAAGATAGGGGATGTTTATGTTCCGAGAAAAGATGTTTGGTTGGGGGAAAATGACAAACACAGCGGAACAGTTGCTCAGCCAATGGGTTTTTTCTATAATTGTAACGATATCAGATCAGAAAGAATCGTCAATGGGTTTAGGAAACCCACTGGGCATGCTTGTTCTATAAGAAAGAGACACAATAGAAAACAATAACGGATCACAATGTCAAAAGCTGATTAGAGTGACAAATGAAATAAAAAATATAGTATTGTTCTATTATTATTATACTTCCTTGAGTAACGTCACTAAGAAAAATTAAATTATTAAATAATTCTACTTTTAACAGTTTTTGAAATTTAGGTACTCGAAAAATAATCAAATCGAATACATTTCGTACTTAAACTATTATCAACGGTGTTATACGTTTCAAATTCTTTACCCAATTACAAATGGCAACAGGCAAGTTTGGCTAGAAGTTTGTCAACTGAAATTTCTTTGTTATTGTTTATTGCAGGAAGTTATAGGGGCCGTTCATAAATTAAGTCACACGAATTTCAAGATTTCTAGACCCCCCTCCCCCCCCTCCCTGTGTCACATTCTGTTACATTTTCATTGATCACCCTATATTGTGACGTCATACTATCATTGCATTCGATTGCATTAAAAAAAATCACTTTTATACTTTCATGGGTAGTTTGGAATAATAATAACCTGAATTCTAAAAAATACATTTGAAAATTTAAAAAAAATAAATTAATTTGTCTTTTGTGACATCACAATTTTTAAGATTCCTGGGCTCCACCATCACATTTTGGCACAAATCTGAGATGCCCACTTCTCTCTTATTGTGTGACGTAATTTATGGACAGCCCCTTATCACAATAAAACTAAATAATATTGAAGTACTTCTAGTTTAGTACCTAAGATTTAGAACACTTTTGATATAAAAATAAATAAATAAATGAAAATAAAATACGATGCTTAAATCCTAATTTCAAAGCTGAAAACAAATGTTAAAAATAAAACAAAAATCAATTTTACATTCGACAAATGGGCTTTTTGTCTTGATTGTCTATTAGTCTATTAATAAATTTTTTTAACTAAAAGTAATTTATAAAAAAAAGTCATCATAATCTCTAGTCGAAAGTATAGATGTCAACACGAAGGCAGATAACAACAAGTTATCCTTTTAATTATTTTTTCTTTTTAATTTTCCACGGGTTGCATTTATTTTTGTTACTTTCACAACCACTCGATTCATTCTTCGTGAAGACAACCATTAGGTACAAAATTAAGGACAAACAGAAAAAAGCGCTCCTCCAGCAAATCTGTACATTTACACAATAATGGTCTCTTGTTAGTAATCTACTATCAAATCAAATAACTTTTAGTTTAAAACAAAATCAATTGAGGGACAATAATATTCTTTATTCGTTCACTTATTTGAAAGTTTCTTCAGTCAGGCAAAAATATAATAAGTATAAAAAGTAGTTGGGACAAACCAGTCTTCGGGCTGAATACCTAAGAATTAACGATGTTTAAGGAAAAAAATAAAAATAAATAATAATCAATTGTTACAGACTGAATTTGAAAGGAAATGAAATGTGGCTAATAGTCGTAAATCAAAGCACCTACCAGCAATGCTATAGATTTCACTAACTACTTTTTCCAAAAACAAGGTGCGTGTGATGCCTGCTGCGTGTGATTCTCTCATTCTCCCCCTAAAAAGTTGTTTTTGTTCTTAATTGTTTAATATAATGAGTATGAGGCATTTTGTCGATTCCAATAAAATAATATCCTAATTAAATAAAAATGTTATTTAATTTCTAATTCCATTGTAAAGAGTGAGAGAGAGTATAGATTCAATTCATTAAATAAAATAATTACAAATTCCACTGTTTCAAGTTTCATCAGATTTAATGTACAAGAAAAAAAAAATTGACAATGGCCCAAAATGATAAATACTATCCAATACAGTAATTACAACAGAGAAATGTTATTTTTTTGTTCATAATATAAAAAATGCAATTAATCTTAAAGAAATCAAAGGATTTCGATATTTCTAAATATTTGTCCGAAGGAAAGAAGAAAAAAAATATATAAATGAACGTGGCAATTTCGGCGATTGCCCCCATAAGCTGGGTTATTAAGTGGTGTTTAACGACGTGGATTTGATCAATCTTCGACCTCACAGGGACCAGAGAAGTGGGACTTTGGGGGTTGGGGTCATTGGGGGTAAGGGGGTTGATATCTGACCAGGCCATAAATCTACAGTGCGGCGCCAGCTCTGCCGTCGCGCCTCCATCCGTCTCTGTCCACTTGTGCACATGATTTACCTCCCCCACACCCGTCCGCGACCTTGTGAGATGACATATATATATATATATATATATATATATATATATATATTTATACATATAATCCAAAGACTTTATGATAAAACCAGATTAGATTACAATGTATATATATTCTAAGGGTAAATTCAATTTTTCCATATTCCAAGATCCAATAAAATCAAATTTGACAAACTTGCATCTATTTAAAATGGATGAGTGAAATTAGGGGCTTTAATAAAACTTGCAGAGGCGCCGGTAGATCAGTGGCTTAGGCCGCTGCACACGAGGCTTGTTTTAATAATTTTTTGTCTCCCCACTCAAAAGCATCCCAAGACCAAACCCGAAAATAGAATATGTCCTATCTTTTAAATCAAGCAATCTAGCCAGAAAGACAGCCAGCAGTGACGTCATTTCGATCCCGATAGACCTCCAAATTGCAAACCAGAACTCCCATCCCAAAAACAGGTAGAGGAAAAAGCCTCGTGTGCAGCGGGCTTTAGGCGCTTGACTTCGGATCGAGTTTACTCGGGAACGAATCTAATAGTTAGAACACTTTTCATCTTGTCACAAATGCAAGGTGCCTCACTAAATTCAGATGAAGGTAATGAAAAACCACTCTTGTAAAAAATTTCCCCAGAAAAATTTCAATGGAGAGGATACGTATTCCTCATAATCCAGGATGGCGCTTGAAGAAGAATAAAGTTTGTGTATTTTAAAATTTCGTGACCGACAAATGAAAACGATTATATAATTGAACGTCAAAATACAATAATTAAAATTCTAAGAAATGTGATAGAATTATCTTTTTGCCGTTTGTATAGCTGTGCACCTTATGTCCTATTAACTAAATGCAGGAGCAAAAAATTCAAACCGTTACATTACCATTCGTAAGATTGTGTTAGGAGTTATCAGAAAGAACAGTCTTGGAAACAAACAAATCAGGGACAGACTTAAAATCATAGACTTAAACAGAAAATTGATCAATACTTCCAAAACTGGTACAATCTCATTGAGAGAATGAAAGATAGTTGACCAAACAAATAATGACAATACAAATCCCAAGGAAGAGAAAGATATGTCTGGCCCCGAGGGGTGATCCACGATTGGAAGTAGGTGTACACCTCTTTGGAAGTATTTTGGAAGTACTTGGAAATATTTGGAAATATTTGGATGTACTTGGGAATCTTTGGAAGTGCTTGGAAATATTCGGAAGTGCTTGGAAATATTTGGAAGTCAAAGTGGAAGTAGGTGTACAGCATATTAGGTCGCAGTTCACTCTTCGTCTGGGCCATAGGGTGGCAGCAAAATATGGGCTTTCTTAAGATTATCCCTAGGAGTAGGTAAGAAGACCACATTATTATATGTATCAGTGTTTTGTTTTGTTTTTCAAAAAATTTCTTTAGCGTTGTTATAAACATCCTAAGGCTATTTTATATATCATATATATTCAATTATCTACTAAACTGAAGTTCTGTTAAGGCTAATATTCTCAGCCAGCGTTGAAATTTTCAACTTAATCATCTATCTTTAAAATTACTGAACTCTTGATCGCTTGAAGGTGCGGATGCATTTTGAGTGGAAATTAATTAAACGGGTGCATGCATGTCTACAACAAGAAATTCTAATATATTAGCAAGTAAATCTTTTTTTTGCGACGATAAGAGAACTCTTTTTCTATCTTATCAAAGCAACTGACAGATCTTTATAATGAAAAACGCCTCCGGAAATTCACATTTGAATACGAAAATTAAAAGAAAAAGTTACTACTAGTTTTTTTTATCATTCTAATTGCATGTCTGGTTGCAATGAACATGCTTCTATTGTTACTATTCCTACTAACAAGTACTTTGAAAAATTTTTAATATAATTTATTTTCATTTACTTATTTTATCACAGAGTGATGATCTTTGATGGCCGAAACATAAATTTTTATTTATTTAATAGGATATAATTTTGTCAAAACAAAAATAATTCTTTTTTTTTACAAAATTATAGTCTAGACGTCGTATGAAAATGAGTTTCGAATTGAATTGATTGTTCATGGTCCGTTTAATCCAATTCACTCTGTCCATCGTAAGACGTTTGGTTTTCTACAGAAGGCTGCAATTATGTTGTCAACCAGTGACCACCTGTGGGGTTTCAGAGACGTATAGCTCCAACGGAATTTGAATGGAGAAACAAGCCAGCCGGTCTTCAAGTGTCGATTGCGTTTTTCAAATTCATTTCGACCATTCAAACAATCTTAGTATTAGCATATGTTTGCATCCAAATAAAAAAGTTGTTTATAATAAATACTAAGGGTTGAAAATAACAGACATATCCTGGGTTCGAGGGGAGATATCATTTCATTCTGAAGAGTATAATGGAAGACAATGAAAACATTTTTGAAAACCATAATTAGAGCACAATAGTGATCTAAGACTGATATCTATTGTAATAGTAAAAAAAAAAAAAATTAAAAATCGAGATTAGAATTTAATTTTTTTGCAATCTCACCTTTTATCTAGTGTTCAGTACTTTTACCCAGTGACAACATAGGAACTCGCAGGGGAAAGGCAAGGGGGTATTTACCCCTCCTTAGATTTGATATTATTTACTTATTGTAAATTTTGTTCAGCTCGTTATATTATTCATAGTTTTGGCTACTTTTGTTCATTAATCAATTAATTAATAGTCTCTCTAAAAGCTTCATTTGAAGATGGCCCAACTAAAAATGGCCCAACAAATTCAGGCCGAAACGTCTTTATTCTGTGGGAATTTTATTTGACCCGGTGCATCCTTGCTTTGACTGAATAACTCCTTCAACCCACTACCCATTTATCACATCCACGACCTCCTACAACATTCAAATATAAATACAGAGAGAGTAAGTGAAAGTATTGTGACGATTTAAAAAATGCACTTCAATTTTTTTTTACAATTACATACTGTTCATGAAAAATTAAATAAAAATGAATGTCAATATATGGGACGGGGTGTCCTAATAATATATATATATATTTTTTTAAACATTATTAGTTTTTGTTCATGTTTTGGTTTATTAATAAAAATGAGGAAAAAGGGTGAGAGAAACGTTGACAATCGGAATAATTACCCCTGTTCAGATTCATTACACGAGCTTGGCTAAGTTATATTAGCGCAACTGTTGGCAGGGACACCCGCGAACTCGGAAAGAGCTCTTTCTTGTTTTGGGGCCCACAATTGCCACCCCTTTCGTTTACAACGTTTTACTTTATACCTATATATTGCTATGTTTCCTTGCACGACAACCACTCAGAGAATTCACTCGAATTTAACGAAATTTCAACCCGGACAAATTACATTGGAACTCTTTTCTACTAAACTCGAAACACGAAATAATGTCATGTTAAAATGTGTTTTGGTTCTATTATAGTTTGTTTAGTGGTTATACTTTATATCTTTTTAGGCTGGATGTTTAAATTTACGTAAGTCGTCGTTAAAATGCTTTTTTTAGAAAACTCCACCGTTTTACGAACGTTGTTCTTAGAAAAAGCAAAGAAAAAATAGCTCGATTTCATAGAAGGTAAATTTCCTAGGAAGTGAAACTTAGTTTTTATTCAGGGACCACAACATAACCAGAGAACACCATCGTATTTAAACTATTAACATCTAGTAGTTTTAAAAATATATTTTATTCTATAGGTTAAAAAATAGTAAAAGGGATGAATAAATAGAAACGATTTTTAGTGTTGTAATCGATCATACATGTGTTTCATTAAATACTAACGAATTATTAAATAAGAGTGTTATCATAACTAAATTATTATTATCGGATTATAATTTATGTTGTAAATTTACTATTAATTTATGTTGTAAATTTACTATTATGTTTACAATACAAATATATAGGAAATATACAAGATTTTGTATAGTAAAAAAATGCTATATTATATTGTTAAAATCACATTATCTCATTGCAAAAATACAAAAATAAATTATAACTTTACTCTTTTAAATTAAAACTATAGTCTCGTTATAAATAAATACAATTTATAATTCCAGCAGAAGACACACTCTTTTATTGTCTCCTTCAATTTGCTTTTTTCTTGGAATTATTAGATACCTATTACTAAAAAATATCTAGTAAGATTACAATACTGGAATGAAATATTAGTAAAAAGTTTTCGAGGCCGGACTTCCCATTTTTTTTAAAGTAAAATTATGTAAGAAATTTTTAAAAGTGTAGAAATACTGTTCATTAACTATAAAATCACTAAATCAACATTTTCATTTAAAGAATTATTTTTCTAACCTAGTTTGCCCTTAAAAAATTCACCCAGATTTGTTTAACTCTTTCTAATGAGCTCACTAACTTTAACTTACAATTTAGAGCTATTTTCATAGTTTTTAAATACTTCATCCTTAGGGCCTATTCACGGTATCTTTCCCTTTAATCCAAAATTTTATTCGACAGATTCCAATTCTGCAATAAAAATATGTATTTCTAATCGATTTCCAAAATTTTATTCGACAGATTCCAATTCTGCAATAAAAATATGTATTTCTAATCGATTTATGCAAAACTTGCTATAGCGTATGAAAATATATCTTTCGCAAAACAAATAAAAAAAAAAACTATACGTATTTTTTAACTAATAAAATTTGAATCTTGCTTCAAAATTCATATTTATAAAAAAAAACAAAAAAAAAATAATAATATAAAATATCGTGTTAGATTTATAAGGAGCTGTCCAAAAGAGCACTAATTAAAAAAAAAATATAATTTTTTAATAAACGTTAAATTATATATTAAACTTTTGAACCAAAAAATTAAATTTTTTAATGAAAAATAGTTTTTCTTTTCTCCTGTAAAATTTTCTAAAATGTAAATAAGCAATTAGTTCTCTAATTATGTCGTCGAGGTAAACAACTAAAATGCTTAGAGTAGGGGTTCCCGAAATACGGCAGCGGGCCAAATGAAACTTTTCCATTCGGCCCGCGGCTACTATAAAATTAATTCACAAATATTCACTATATTAAATATTAATGACATATAATAGCGTATTATTGATATAATTTCCCTATAATATGTTATATCCGGCCCGCCCATAGTTTTCAATTTTCATTTATGGCCCTATCTCTAAAAAGTTTGGGGACCCCTGGCTTAGAGAATTAAAGGGGAAGACTTCTGGCCCTAATTTTTAATGGAATTAATAGGTAAAAACTAATTGTAATTACTTGATCACTGTTATTATCTGACAATTAATATTAGGTTTCATTTAATTACAGCAGTAGACGTAGGCATGTACGGGTGACCTATATGTTAAACCGTTGTTATAGAAAGCGAGTACTTTTTGTTCTTGTAGTTCCCACTCGTTACATGAATTATTACAATCCCCATTTGGTCCAATTACCTGATTCATATTGTATTCATCGATGAGCTGAAATGATATCATTTGTTCAAGTAATTGCAAGTTAAATAAAAATCAATTATCTATCGGGCTGTTCGGAGAGTCGATTTCCGATAAAAACTCGGGTGCGGATATCGTTATCATTAGAAACAGAAGGCGGTGGTGGGGAGGATGAAAAAGGGTGTGTTGAAAATGGGTTAAAATCAGGATTGAAGATAGCCAGGCATGTTTGGAAAAATAAAAATCCTTCCTTTCCTTTTATTAGTTATTGAATATTTAGCAATTATATTTTAATTTGTTTTTCAAAGAGGTTCGTAATTTGAATATCGATGGGAAATCATTTTTTATTTGTTGAGTTTTTTCTTCCACAATACGACATTAAAAAAATTTAATTCTGTGGATTAGATCAAGAAAATTACAAAAATGGGATTTATACCCCACGCACATTTATTTTAGTATAATAAGGGCCAATGTTATACATTCAGAAGAAATGTTGTATGATTGTAACTTACAGCTAAAAGTTAATTTCTTTATTTATTAAAAACTTAAAATAATAACATTAGCCTTTCTTTAACCAAGTCACAGATTTATGGTAATCAAAAAGATTAAGATAACATAATCAGTACAATTGAAATGGGGGAAAAATTCCAAGACTCGGTGCGTTCAACTAGTTAGAGCCGGCTTAGGATTAAACTTCACTACTTGAGTAGAAATTTATTTTATATTTCAATATCTTGAGATCAATGACATTTTCTGCACAATTGAACCAAAAGTTCTAAACTTAGAGAGTCTATTCAGCTCTCTACATTAAAAATATAAATATTTTAGCACCGGAACAAACTTTCTACGACTTTCCTTTCTTGTGTAATCGTAGGTATCGAAATTCAAACACCATTCTCTCCCCACAATGTATAATCAAAATATATATTTTCTATTTTCTAATAAATTTATAATAACTCTAAAAAAATACATTTTTTGGATTATTGAAAGCTATAGGATATTGCCCTCACCTCCCCCACCTCATCGAAAAAATCTCCATTGCTACGCCATTGCTTATTATAAGAAAAAGTACAATACAAATAGGAATAGAATATTGCTTAAGTAAGCGAGTTAATAAAAGCGTGGCTTTTCTCCATGATTCATACATTTCAAATTATGATAAGTAAAAAAAAATTTGAGTGAAAACAATACTCCTTTTATGTCGGGTTGGCCGAGCTGGCTCCGCTTCAGCATCGTTGATGACGATGTTCAAGCGGGGGGCCTGGGTTCGAGCCTGGCTAGCATATAAAATTTCTTACAGCTAAAGCTCGGGTCCCTCACTAACACTACTAACACTTTACTGATGTGCTGTCTAAATGGGCTTTGTTTCCGATGACAATAAATAAATTTAAAAAAAAAATACTCCTTTTATATATTAAAATTTCGAAAATTCGCGCGAAAATAATATTTCAAATGTGGCAACGCCTGTAGAGTATGCAATTACTATGCTTTTCGGATTTATCTGTAGGCTATCTGAAGGGCGTCGCCGTGAAACTGCGTTGAATAGATTGCAAAATTTGTACCGGACAGACAAACAAACAAACAGACACATAAGAAACGTTTTTATATTGAATAGTCATCCGGTTCTGAGCTATGTTTAAAGTTTCAAGTATTTAGCTCATCAGGATTAGTTTAAAATCGATTGCAAAATGTGTACCGAACAGACAAACAAGAAAGCGAGTTAATAAAAACCTGGTAAAATTGTACATGTAAATAAAGTTTGATTGAAAGATTATTTTCCCCTTCATTTACTCTGACGTTTACGCGTTTATCCTTAGTATCATTGTAAAGTAAAAATGTATGTTATTGTAGTTTGTTAGTTTAGTTTTTATTTTCAGGACCTTATCCAGTACACTATATTTTTTTAATTAAAATAACAACACACATCCACAACGCCACAACGCCAATGCGAAATAACAAAAAATAAAACTCATTTTAGGCGTAGGGTGACCAACTTTTCTTCATAAAAACACACATATTTATTCCTTGACCCGCTTCAGATTTTCGGTTCCGGGCCCAAAAGTTCATGTGTGCATATCCATGAGACATACCAGTATAAATAAAATATGTCAATCAATTGATTTAGAAAATAAGTAACCCCAAAAGTTGACTCTCCTAATAAATATTTCTTTCGCGTATATTGTTTATTAAAAAAAATCAATTGGATTTATAATCATTATTTAAAATTTTATCATAATGGATCCATTCGAAGGCAGATGTTAATCTCGCCTCGAAAAGTAGGATCTGTTTACATCATTAATATCAAGAAGAAAGCCATATGCTTGCATTCATTCATTGTATGGCTCACCGAGAAAAAGCCTTTCCCTTAAAATAATTTCAATTCTTTTTACTTTTACTTTTATATTTATACCATTATATGTTGTATGTGGAAGTATTGCATTTTTAACTTTATTTTGTTATGTTATAACCAATAGTTTAGTAAAAAAAATAATATTTTTTCAATGACTTTACCATGTTGAAAGTATCCAATCTCAGAAGTTTAGTAGCATGTGGCGCAGTAATGAAAATAATGATGACTGATTTAGTTGCACACGTATCTGACGCTTTAATACTAATAAGCATTTATTATTCATATGATAAAATATTTACAGCACTAAAAAAGTATTTATTAAAATATTAACATTTCATTGGAAAAAAAATTTGCCTAGATTAGCAGATTTTTTGATTTATAAAGAGAAATCAATGAGGTTGTTTTCTATAATAATAATAAAATGTTTCACCTAGAACCAACACCGAACTCCTTAAAAGGTTGTTTTCTGCTTGATGCAAATAAACAAATTACCAATATTTATTTCTCATGGGTTTAATTACACATTGAATATAAAAAATTCATCAGAGAAGTTTGCTATTACGACAAAGCGTATATACCTACATGGTATGTGAACCCATGAGAAATAACAGATCAAATATTTCTAATTATTTCTAATTAAACAGACTGATGATGAAGGTCAAACCTCGAAACTATAGCCTCAAACAAATAAATTATATGTATACATATTTATATTTGGTATATGGTATATGTATAATGTATATGTATAAGAATATGTTTATTTAAATCAAGCAGAGGACAACCTCATTGATCTCTCCTTATTAACATTTCAATTAAATACATTAAAAAGTGAGCAATTTGTAACTGACCCTCAAGCAATCTACTTATGTAGTCTTAGACAAGAACTAAATAAAAATTTGATTTCAATTTTCTAAGTAGTAAATTTTCTACATTGCACGCCATAACGAATAAAATTTTAATTATCGTTAATCGAATTGGATTACATACTTGTATGAGACAATAAATGCAATTAGTAAGAAAATTACTACATATTTAATTAGATAAACTTATATATTATAAATAAATAAATACAAAATACAAGTAAACTTAACTTACTTCTTTCGGTATTATCGGTCAGAGATTTGCCTGAATTACTCATTCCATTATTTCAAGGTTTTACCACTAAAAATCAAATTCGTTTTCTGATTTCTCCTATTTTGTATTTTACAATAATATACATGTTTTATCAAAAATTTCATATTTTCACTTGTCTAAAAATATTGGAAGGTTTTTTTTTTAATTCTTTATCATTTGCTCGTTGACCTATTTTTCATTCTTTATTATTTCAATATGTGAACTTATAATAAAGAAACAACGAAATTTATAATTGATACATTTATTCAGTATAATGAGAAAAGGCATATATATATGTAAAGAGAGATCTCATAAAGTGGCTCAATATCAAAGTGGTTTTAGCAATATCTGCTAGCTCGCGCTTTACTTCTTGGATACTTAAACGGGCTGATTAAACTTTCAAGTTAATTCCCCAGATACAAGAACATTTAGATTTTCCCATAAATAGAGAAAAATGTAAAATAATGTCATTGCGTTTATATAAAATTGAACGACGTGCTTTTAGTGAATAGAAAGGAAAAAAACAGACATTCAATTCAATTTAGTAGAGTCATAATAGCTAGGTCATTTAACGCTCTAGTCAGGTCGCAACTAATCTCATAAAACAATCAGGATTCGCCTGTTGTTAATCTATGAATAGACTCATTGGAGCAATGAGGATCTTTTATTTCAAATGTTAGTGCATGTAACAGAGATAAAAATGTATGTAAACATTTATTTAAGTTTTTTTTTTATTAAAAAAATATATATATTTTTAAATCAGGTAATCAGGAAAACGACTTTGCATGTGCTCTTTAGGAAGAAAATGTTTTATGATTTAAAAGTGGAATTAAATAATCTATACAAACAAACACGAACGATAATATTTTGTTAAAAAAAATTTTATTACATACGTTATGCAGGATAAGAATGTTTTTTGTTGATTATGAATGTTTGAATTAGCTTACGTTGAAATAAATAAATTCTATTAGGGACAAAAACAAAGTAAACAATCCGCTAAGTAAATAGCATTCATACATTTAGTCTTTAGAGAGAAATACATACATACCTATGCTAACGGACAGTTGATAAAAACAAACTCTCTTCATGTTATGTGAATAATTTTAATACTATTATTATTATCAGAGATATTTCCAATTGAGGTTTTAGAATTCATTTGAGAGTTTAAAAAATTTATCCTCTTTTTGAAGTGCGCATTTAAAAAGTTTCGTTTTTAATTTTTTATTTATAAAAAAATATTTCCACTTTAGTCTCTGATAACTGCACTAGTACCTACTTATAGGGCGAACCGAGGATGAACCTCGATTGGAATTAGGTGTACACTAGAGTGGTCCTTATTTTGGGTATTTTCGAATTTTTATGCTGATAGAGACTCATATGGTACGAAATAAATAAAAAAAAATATCCCTTAAGTTTCAATTCTCAATTTCAATTTTAACCGGTGCCGCACAGTGATGCAAGTTTCCCATCTAAATATCATGGGGTTTTTGACATTGAAAGATCACTTTTTTATTCCGGCCAAAGAGTTTGTTCAAAAAATTTGAAACTCTGTAAACTTTTTCTTTATATTAGTAGCTATCCCTCAGAATTTTTACAGATTTTTAGCAATTATAATTTTGGAGTCTATAACTTACTAACACTAAGATAACCCAGTGCTTTATCTAGCTGTAACTCCAAAAGTATATAATAGCTAAAAATGATGTAAAGTTTCTTAAGGATATCTACTATTATAAGGATAAAGTCTACAGAGTTTCAAATTTTTTGAACTATTACTTTGGCCGGAATAAAAAATTGATCTTTCAATGCCAAAATGCCCATGTTATTTAGATGGGAAACTTGCATCGCTGTGCGGCACAGGTTAAAATTGAGATAGAGACTTGAGGTCTGGCTCCCAAATTTTCACAGGGTTGGTTCTATATAGTTCTAGGTTTGATTAGATAAAAAAAAATGATTGTATGTTTCCATGTGACGCCTCAGACCGTAGACTACATTTTTAACGAATGCTTATTCTGGGTTTGGAATCCTCAAGCTTAAAATTCCAATAGGAAATTCGACTTGGTGGCTGACAATGACTAGTAAGAAAGAATACACGTACTTGGTTTCCTCCAGTATAGTGCTAGAGCAGTGTGTCGAATTCACCATAATATATTCATAGTAGATCCGCCCCAGATCACGAGTGTTACTCCCTATCTATGAATATTAATTCGTAGAGATTTAGCAATAATTAATTCTATTCCATTATATTATATAACTAAAAGTTTTTATTGAATATTTTTAATTAAAAAATTTATTTAATTTGAATATCAATGGTATAATTTTATAAGATTCCAACCAAATTCCATTCAAACTTCATTTTCATACCTATTTCTATCTTATATTAAAAAAAAAACTCATTTACATATATATTCTAATTACACATCATTGAATCTTCAATTAAGTTTTGATATTAGTTTTCAAAAAGGGTTAATTAAAATATTAACATAAAAAGTAAAATTGATTTTTTTGAACCTTAAAACTCGTTGAAAAGTTTTTGTTTTGCCGAGAGTAGCAGAGTTGTTGATTCACAAAGAGAAACAAAGAGGTTGTCCTCTGCTTGATGCAAATAAACATATACACATATATATCAAGATGATATATCTGTATATATATATTATTTATTTGTTTGAGACTATAGTTTCGAAGACTTGGTCTTCATCATCAGTCTTTCTTCAATTATAAATGTTTTTCATGGAGTCAATATCATATGGATACTGGATAGTCTCAAACAAATAAATAATATATATATACAGATATATCATCTTGATATATATGTGTATATGTTTATTTGCATCAAGCAGAGGACAACCTCTTTGTTTCTCTTAAAACTCGTTCCTATTGCTTTTATCATCATCCTAGGACAAGTAATTTCTATGATTAAAACAATTCATTAAATTTATTAGAATGAGGATAGCTTAGTTATATTGTTTGATCATTATCGGAAAAAAGAGAGATAGAGAGAATACTTGTTCATCAAATAAGACTGACACTAAGTGCATTTCTCAGTCAAAAATCAATGGCCGAGCAGCGTGGGCTCTGCTTTGTGAGAGTATGAGTGAGGTGATTGATGTTCCGTGTTAATGAAAGAAAGCCGACGCAAATACAGAATATGCAGATAATATCAGAACAGAAAATACTCGCTATTAATCCAACTATAGGCAACTCATTAATATCCCACAAATTATTCTGTCGATTATTATTATTATGCTCTTTTGTTAACTGTGGTAACAAATCGCCTAAAGCCCAGTCAAAGTTTCCGAAAAGAGCTCACCCAAGTTTCCTGCTTTCCGTTTCGTGGCTCCAAACCAAATGTCTAATAATAACTACCATTAAATAAAAGGTGTTTCGATCTTTATCTTTTCAAAGTTATTTTCGCTTCTGTTTTTTGTTGTTTTTTTTTTTATAATGCTAAGATTAATTTAATGACAATTTACAGTCACTAAACTACCTATAATTGAATCGTGAGTTTTAATGGCACTTAGGATCAATCCCTGAGTGAGTGAATACAATTATTGTGATATCTAATAAAAATTGCTCCTAACAAAAACGATTCTGTAGAAATTACCCTTGAGATGTTTCCAATATATTCTGACAAGAGCCAAAATGCCTTTTATTTAAGCTTTCTGTAAATTTCTAAAACGACCTCATCCGAATATCCTGTTTTGCAATTAGTGGCTCCAAACCAGTTATCAAATAACCAGCTGCGAAGTCCGCCTTCGGCGAGCATCTTTCTGGTTAGGGGGCTCTCCTCTGGTCTCCATATTGGATTTTAAGATTATATTTAAATTTACAAATTTTAATGAATTTTATTTGTCATGAACTATTAGTTATTTTTAGAATTAAAAAAATCACGAGGCAAGCAAGTATAGATAACTACTTAAATAAAAGGTTAAGATGAAGAGGGCAAAGCTCTCGAAACTATAGTCTCGTTATAAATAAATTAAAAATGTATAATTCCAGCAGAAGACACTCTTTTATTGTCTCCTTCAATAAATAAAAGGTGTGTCGATCTTTATCTTTTCAAAGTTATTTTGGGCTCTGATTTTTTTGTAATTCTTTGGTTATAGAGAAGATTCATTTAATGATATTTTACAGGTGCCAAATACACATAATTGAATTGTATTTTTTAAATCGAGTAGGGTGTGATCTGTTATTCTGACGAAATCCGAAATCGCTCACTTTCTTTTGAAACAAACCACGGATGATATCTTTGGATTAAAATAAGTCAAGTCCTGAACTCAGCCAGTTTAAATTGTTTTCTAATCGAACCTTTGAGTTAAAGTTTTTTTTCTTCCTCTTAAATCCAAAAAAGTTACTTACATCTGTATCACACTCCTGGAATTTAAATGGAATATATTCCTCTGGAATTTTAAACAAGGAAATTGGAAAGATAAAATTTGACTTTGGATTAAATGACTTTCTTTAAATTTTTAAGAATCAAATGAAAATATTCGAATCATATATTACTCTTGACTCTCTACTTTTAACCAGGTAATCGTTGACGAGAAATAATGATCCAAGTTAGTAAAGGTTCCGCTCTTCTCCAGAATAAGAATATTTTTTGTAAACATCAACAGGAAATGATGTTCTCAAGTCATTTTTCTTGTCTCCCTGAATGGCATCGTTGGGACTGTAATGGTGGGCAATTCGCAGGCACCGCACGTGGCATTTTCCGATACCCGTTTCACACTCCTGATGAATATAAAAACGAATTAAGTGCTAGAAGATTAAGACAATGGCGCCTCCAACTTCAAATGCAGAAATTATATGCGTCCTGAGAAGATCTATTAATCTTCCCGAGGAAGTGTTCTTTTTCTTACACCCTCCGTTATACCTTCCCATATATACCGTTTCATCCTATACTTTTAAATGTTTTTACTTCTTTCATGTTCGTTCATTTATTAAAATACAAAAAACTCAAGAGTTTTTTACAGCAACTTCTGTTATGGTTTTAATTTCTTACTTCTAGGCCATCTCTCACCAGTTTTTCTACTTGCTCTGTTCCTACGCCTATTTCCTGGATGAACGATTGTGAAAATATATAGCCTAAAAGTTGGATGTCTAACATTATGTCTAAAGGATGAAAAGTGAGAAGTTCTAAAAGATCATTAATCATAAACCACGAAAAGAAGGGGTGTCCAAGCTTGGACCCTACCCTCAGATTTGTCAACTCATTTAAAGGCAAAAACTTTAAAGACTCGCACTATAAAAAAATTATATTTTATTGTAGACGGAAATTAAATGACCATTTTGTCGAAAATCATAGCTAGCTCTTATCGCCATTGTGCCGGGGTGAAATATTGACGACCATTAGATAAAATAGAATCTGTGAACCGGTCTGTGTGATTGGACATTAATATCACGTGACAGGGTCCCTGAGACTGGCTGAGAGGATAGGTGGTCGAAATTTTGCGTGGCTCGAGGAGGGGTAGATTTTGAATTATTAATCGGTTCATTTGTCAATTATTAATGGCTATGAAACTGTTGTGCCATTTACAATCCACGGGATCCTCTCTTGCCCGATTCGCCCGGATTTGAATGTTATAAATACAATGTCAAATATTTACGACAACCATTATACTACTACAACGATAGTATCAAATTATTCCTCATCATCCACTGGGGTGGACATATGCATGCAAGCTCTCAACATGGATTATTCCATATATTTTTGTATTTAACTGATAAAAAACATAATTTATAACGCTATTGAAAGCGTAAACCAATAAAATATGTTTTGTATAATTGATGCACAAGGGTTCAAATATACAAGGCGATTTCTGATGGTTCAGCCGAATATCCGAGGATTTTGCCATAGAATTAATGTTGAGGTGGCGTCGAAAAAAGCAAATGTTGCGGGGCAGAGAGCCGCGTGGCTCTGACGCCGTTGTTATTAATCGCGCCAAGTAGCGACGTTAATTGCCGACATAAGACCTATCCCTCCGGAGGAAGATCCCCCGGGACAATGGGCTACAAAACAGGGGAGGCAAGATAAATCGTGATAACGCCTTAACCAAATGCAAACCGACTTAAAGTGATTTCATCAAAGAAACATCTCATCTTTTTAGAACCCTATTGAATCTTTCGTTGAAAGAAAAACAGTTGTCTGCTCCTGGTTTTGATACCACGTTTCCGACCTAGTGATGATGTAGTGTCTTATCTGGACCAGAATAAAACCCAAGATTTTTTAATAAAGTCTATTACAAAGGTGATATAATGATTTGGAGAGGGGTTGGATTTTAGAATGATAATCAATATTTATTTATTTTTATTAGGGAAGCTTCAATGTATTCGACCCCAATAAAATGTCTGCAAGGTTCTACAAATATATACTCGAAAAACTTACTCACCTCCCCCCTCCTCCAACGAAATAAATTTAGTTTACTATATAAAGTCGACTCTCGATAATTCTAAATCCAAGGAAGTACAAGAAAAATTCTAATTATTAAGAGTTTTTATTATATTTTTGAAAATATGTTTGAGCTTACATAAATTTTATATATAGCCTCAAGTAAAAAAGTAAAAATAATGAAAACGACAAAAAAGAACAAAAAATTACATATGTATTAACAGTGTAATAGATAATAACATATCTAATTAAAAAAATTAAGAAGTTTTTTGCGAGGAGAAGTGGCCTAGTTGGAATTATAGTACGTTTTCTTACCCTCTTGTTACGAAAAGGATTTCGAGTTATCGAGAGTATCAAAATACACAGCATTTTTCGATTTACCGAAGTTAACAGCTGAAGAGTTCAAATTATCGAAAAGTCGACTGTATTTAGGAAAATCTATTACAAAATACATTTTAAAATTCTATTAAATAAAATTTTTTAACCTCATGCTTGGAATGCTACTAGGTATAGGCAACACGTACACCCGCAATAACTTATTTCTTCTAGATTTCGAATTAGGAATTTTATGTATAAATTGCTAAACGTTTAATGACATCCACAATGAAAAATTAAATTTTTGTTTTATATGATTTTAAATTTAATTTTCAATATACTAGTACTACTAATAATAATAATTTTCCATGTCTTTTTAATTAACAAGTCTTGAAAAGAATGGATTCGCGTCAATATAATTAAAATATAGCATCATTAAAGGAGGTTGTCTACAAGAGAGACAATATCGAATATTTTCATCTAAAAAACAATAGAAATGTTTTCTCACAAAAGAGTTTTTAAATAGATTCAAAGAGTTATATATATAAGAAAAAAGTATAATAAGAGGCAAAGTAAAAATTGCATGGCTCGCTATCGTTCGTTGCTTTTTTCTACTCACGAATTATTTCAAAAGGAAATTAATTTGCAAAAGATCCTGAGGAAATATAATAGGGCGCTGGTTAATATATATATATATATATATATATATATATATATGGAATAATCGATTTTTTCTTTCTTCTCACTTCGATATTATTTATCCTATAAACAAAGTTCGCCCTTGCTTGAAGCTATTTTTGAATAACATTTTTCCCGAACATGATTTATGTGATTTATTCTGATGTAAATCACAATAGTTTATTATCCAAAATATTTTCACCCCCTTCGTTTTCATTCAAAGAGATTTCGTTTTTATATCCGGAGATAAAAGTCAAAATTTGACTGAGAAACCCTCCGTGTTTCGATGCCCTTTTATGTCCTTGTAATAAATGATGATGCCGCACCTTTTTTTTTTCGTTCTACCTTGGCGGGATTCTCAGCTGGGCAAGCATGTGGATATTTACCCTCTTTCACATCCTCTATATTAGCTTATATATAAATATGAGTAGTCGCCTCGATAATTTATGTTATTTGAACTTATTACCAAGCTTGGCCCTTGTGTTTACATTAACTAACGTATTTATCCAGGAGAAGGGACGAAAGGGTTCATTCTGACTATAAATAGCACGCGACAGACATTTGATATGGAAGTAACACGAGACCCGGGATTAGAATGGTAATTCGTTGTAATGCAGTGGACTGATGGTCTGCTAAGATCCACCCCGGGGGGCCCCAAGACTGAGGGGAGTTCAGCCCCACCTGCCCATGAACATTTCCTTTGACTAGCCAAAATATTTCGGGGTCTTTTTTCTATAGGGTTTACGTATGTCCACTTGTGGCTGACCGTTGGTTTTCATTTGACTTCTGCACAAAAAATGTACACCTACCCATACACTGGTCGCCTTTTGAATGGAAATGCATTTTGCATAACACGCGAGTTTCATCTTGATGCCATTGCTCAAATATCATTCCACTTCATATTTCTTCATATTATGGTCGGTTTTTTCTAACATTTTTATTTTTTTACAATAATTATTATCAGAATTTATGACTTAATTTCTTAATAAATATAATAGCATGTTATTTAGTTTTACATTTAACGCCTGTACAAGTTGAAAGACACGTAGTGAAAGAGTGTCAGATAAAAATTTAAAGTTTGTGACATAACTTCTGCTTATAAGGGTATACGGCGTTCTAGATTGTGGCTTCAAGTAGTTAAGATTTACAACTCTTTATTATTATTATTTATTTATTTTTTTTAATGTGATCGAATGCAAGAAGAGGCGTACCAAGAAGATGAAGTCTAAGGATCTCGAAAGACCCGAACAGAAGGAGAAATTGATCAAGAGAAAAGTGGGTGCGTAGGTGTTTAACTGTCTATGCGCCTTGAAGATTATAATAGTCAGAAAGACGAAGGCCGGGAGAGAATTCCAGTTTCTTAAACTCACGCTGGCAAATTTGTTGGTGAATGAAGTGGTCCGGCACTTTCATAATTTAACCGCGAAGGGCTCTTAGGAATCGGCAAATCGCATGGCATTACTGACTTCAACTCAATAGAGCACATGCCGTGATAGCTACTTTAAAATAGGGAAAGGGCGGAATCGCTTCTTTGATGAGTTAGCGAGTTGAGACAGGTAGTAAGAGTCGAACTGTCTATTAGTCTAATAACTCGTTTATGAATTGCATCCAAAATGGGAATAGAATGTTTGGAGGCCCCTCTCCACATAACCGTATTCGAGACCTGACGGATTTGGGCCTTATAGAGGGCGTGAAAAATCGTCTTGAGCTGATTGAAGCCAATTGTCCTTGTTGCTGATTTCTCCAGTGAATTGAAATAATTTATCCTATACCTACCTACTAATGAACTAGCATCTATTATTCGTTATCGAAGATAGTCCTAAACCTCTTCTTGTTACTGGGAATATATGTTTGCAAGAGATTCGTGGCAGAGTACTAATCTTAGCTAGCTTACGAGAGATAATCAGCGTTCTAGAACGTGACATCACTTTATATATAATTTATAAGATAAATTTTATGTTTGATTGCTCGTAGCACCATTTGAACAGACTTCTCTTAAAACTACACTATTTGGCCCACGAAATTCCTTTAAAAAAGAACTACTCAAGTTCAATAACAATAAAAAAACTGAGAGTAGTTTTAAAGGACTTGCCTTAATCTACCCAGCCTAGTAAAAATATTATGGATCAGAGAAGAATTAATGTTTACATAGGTATCAACAAATTAAAATTTGTATAAATAAAAATCGCAAATATGAATTTGTATATTATTTATTAATATTGAATCATTTAAATCACAGTAAGCCCACACATAATTAAACCATTTGAGCATTTATTATACGAAAAAAATAAATAAAAATTATCCTTAAGGGCGCTCCCACTTTAGGTACTTGAGGGATCCTTACTAAAATAAATTGAATCAAGTAAATATTATGATTCCGTTGATCTAGAATTATCCACCAATTATTTATATTTATAAACTTAAAATATATGAAAGGAAGTTAATGAAATATAAAATGAATAGGTACAAATAAAAATACAAACACAAGAACGGAAAACTATAAAATAATCCAAATCATACTTTCATATCTTCCTCGTAAATTAAATTTACATTTCAAGTTGAAAGATTGCGTAGTTAAAAGTGAAATAAACTGAGGAGAAACGATATCAATATTTAAATGTTTAATCTAGCAACGTTAAAGAGTTTATTGTTTCCTAGTTAATAGGGGTTCACCGCACTGTTTTTGCATGATGACTTTTATTACCTATCCAGTATAATAAAATAAATTCATTTACCTAGACTCTAAAAATAGTATCTTTTAAAAAGACTTCGATGAGGTTCAAAATAGATGATGTTTTATTAAGAGAGTGTCATATCATCTTTCCATATTATCAAGATTCAAGTGATTTATACGCAAACTTCTTAACAATTTCATCTCCCGGGCCTCGATACACTCGATTTTTTTTTTTGTTTATTTGTATTTCAGATCTTAATATTTTATGTAAAATAATTTTCATGCATCTTTTTTTCGGTCTATTTATCTAATTTCTGATAAGTTCTCACGACGACATCTCATGATCGAAAAGTTTAGTAAATTCGTCCTGATGTCAGAATGGTTTGTATATATTTCCAAAATAAAGAATTATATTTCGCGTTTTCTATCTTAATGACTTGCGTTTGAAAAACATTTGAAATCGAAAAAAATGGATTCTCAAATAGATGAGCTATGAAAATGTTCATAAGTTTTTATTTCCAAAGTATTTAGTTAGTTATTTTATATGTTTCAATCAACTTTCTTAGCTTCAAATCTTCCTTGTCAAAAAAATTATCAAATCATTAAAATTTTGAGAAAGCTTACTGAGTTTTAATTAATATGTGAGTACCAATATACCCATGAAAAAAAAACATACAGATAAAACTGAAAATGAAGGAAAAGTATTCCAAACTATATTTTCTAACTATCGTATATATTATATTTATTTATAATAAATATGTATATGTTTATTTGCATCACTCAAAGGATGACTTACCATAATATTTTTTTCTCAAACCGGACAATTTCGTGAGTGTTTTTGAAATAAAAAATGAGCAACTTCTATATATGATTTTACAAAGAGAGAATTATATTCATCAAAGTATTTAGATTCAAAAAGTTAGTCTTTTTTGTGAAGTGGTTAATAAAGAAAAACAATTAAGTAGTAATGATTTTTAATTACTCTTAACTCAGCTAAAGTATTAATATATATCACTAGCATCAACTCAGGTTAAAAAATTACTCTCCACCCAGGCGGCCCTAGTATTAAATCACGCATAAAAATAAGTATTTTCTCAGTGTGCTTTAAAATTGCGGAAACGTTGAGAAAAATATTTTTCAACTATGATTTTTTTCTCTTTTGTGTGTGTGAATTCCGATACCCACGATAGCCCAACCACGAAAAGTCAAAAAGTTCGTAATACATATAGTAATGATTAGATTTTGGAATATCTAGTTCAAAAGGCAGAAAATATTATTTTTTGAATTATTCTATTAAGATTTTAAGGGATGCTATAGTATAGCCATAAATGAACAATTTATATTTAGGTTTATTAATAATTACCGAGGGGTGAACCGTGATTGGAATTAGGTGTACACCGTCTTTGGAATTATTTGGAATTACTTTGGAATTCATTAGATAATCTATTGTCTTCTACTTGGAAATGAAAGTGGAAGTGGAAGTAGGTGTAGACGATTTTAGTTCGCAGTTCACCCTTCGATAATTACTAATCTGAACCATACATTCAAACCGGTACAGTCCCGGTCAACCCGAGACGTATGATAAGCCTACTCAAAGGACAACTTCATTGATTTTCTCTTAATAGTTAATTCAGCTTTCCAATGGTTTTGGCAAAAAGATTTATTCTTCAATTAATAATTATTATTTATTTATTGTTATTTCTGAAGACATGGAGGAATCGACTTAAAATCAAAAATAACGATCGATTCTTAACTAATACTAGAGGAAAACCTTATTGCATTCTATTTTTGATGTTTTGACTATTAATGGCAACCTCTACTGAAAACATGGAAGATTCGACTTAAAAAATCAGAGACTAAATTCTTTTATGGCAAACAACTCAAGCTTGAGTAGGTTTTCAATTTCATTTCAATCGGTGTAACGGGGGGGAAAAATCGTGAGCCAAAAAAACGATAACATACATACATACATACATACATACATACATCCGCACGCACTAAATTAAAAAATCGCACTTTTTGGCCTCTCGACGAGACCTCATGTAATTTATGGCAAAACCGTCACGTGCTAAAATTCAACCTAATTGAATACTACAATTTGTGACTTTAATTGAGTCCATGGGTTCCGTAGTCTTTACCTGAGGACCCTTGGAAGTCGCGCTTGCCGCGAGACCGATTATAATACTTTCCCCATGCTTCGCATTGGATAAAGTAAAAATGAAAAAGCGATTGACCTGAGGTTTGCTAAGTAAGGAATCGAAAATTTAGTTAAATAGCTGTTGTGGTATTTTTTAGCCCAAATCCGATATTAACAATTATTGTTTTCTCTTTTTAATTAAAGGAATGTGAACATAATGAAAGCACAAAACAAATAACATATTGAATTTTTGTTTTTTATTAATATTTAGATTCACAACAACAGAACATATTTTAATTTAAAACTAATGAAATGTCTTTTGAATTGTTTTCATATTAGATTTCTGTCTCAATGAACTCGAGAGATGACATATTGTATTATTTCCATAAATTTCTATCAGATTCATTCATCTCCCAGAAATTTTCCAAGAAAATTTATCTACCTCCTTAAAAATTTAATTAAAATTATTTATTATCTTTTTGGTACTATATATTATAATAGAGTTGTTCGTAGCATCGTTTGCTAAATAAACAACGACATCCTTCCTTTTTATTAGAATTAAATTTAATATTTGGCTCTTGGGGTTTTTCATCTTTTTCTTTTCCATCGTTTAACGCGAATCAGCTCTCGGGCCATAGATTGTTATCCCTAGTTGTTACATCGTTTATCTTTCACAATTTCCGCGCGACATTTTCCTAATTGAATTATTTCTCCATCATAGTCAAGCGTTTTTTTTAAATGTTTATGCGAAAACAAACAAAAAAATTTCAAAACACATTTGAGAAATTTAAAAATTAAAAAATCCTTTCTCTCTCCTAGTAAACAAATTGTTTTTTTTTTTTTTCAAAAAAAAAAAAATCATTAATAAATTGTCAAGAAAAGAAAAAAAGAGTTATTCTTGTTTAGACAAATTATCACGTTGCCTTTGATAATAATTTTTTTACGTATTAACAACACAAAAGTTTGCATAATGCTGGAATCATATGGGACACGTAACTCGGCTTTGAATGATTCCGATTGACAGGGCTTTTTTTCCGCCGGACAGAGGAAATTTTAATAGACCTGTAAGTTTCAATGAATTGAGAATTCAAGCCTAGTGGAGTACACCAAGAATTCAATTAGCTGCCTATGTTAGTTGCATCTACCATAACTGCCCCACCTGGACCAAAACCTGCTAACAGAATTTTATAGATATATTATTATTAATTACTATTAGTACCTATAAACAAGAGTATAAACGACAAACATGAAGACTTTTTTAAAGAAACTTCCTCACTAGGACGTGCCATTAAAAATATAGCCAAAATATTGGCAAATAATTTACATTAAGTGTCCAAAACCTGGGTGAGCCTCAATAGAATATTTTTTATTGCATGTCAGAGGGATCTATCCCCAGGAGTTTGTAGTCCAGAGTATACCAACACGCTTGTCGGGCTTATTAGCTTCACCTGAGACAAAAACACTCTGACATGGAATAACATATTAGTGAGAAGCCCAAAAAATTTTTAACTCTTTTCAACTCAAACGGAAAAAGTAAAAACTGGTAATATGAAAAAGTTTTCATGGAAGACCATCTAAGCTAAAATAATTAACCCGAAGGTTTGAGTATCTTTGTTTGAAAATAAAATGAATTTTTTTCAAAAATACATCTCACGGTATAAACCAAATATATTAAGAAAGATTTTATATTTAAGGTCCAAAATCTAAGATTTTAATAAGATATTTTTACATTTCATATCAGAGGGCTTCGTCCCCTCCCATCCATCTTATTTTCAAAAAAAGATACTCAAACCTTCGGGCTAATTATTTTAATATTAAAATATGTTTGTTACCTAAATAAAATATCGAAACAAAAAAATATATTAAACTTAAAGGACTATAAGGCAATACTTTACCACACACATCCAAGTTTATGAAATGAAATGGATTTTCCAAAGGTTGAGTGCATAAACTCTTATAAGCAAGGATTTATACTATTTTTTTTCTATTTAATAGTTATTTTTTACGTATATTTTCATCTAAAAAAATAAAATAAATTAATTAACGAGTTTGGGTTCGTAATTAATATTTTTAAGTTTATTAAATATATATTATATCATCATTATTTTTTGGCAAGCATCTATCATTAATTATTAAATACATCAATAAATTAAATAAATAAATAAAACAAATAAATGAAACCCATAACAATACTAAAAACTATTATGGTTATTCGTGTAAATGATTTAAAAATTTAATTGAGGTTTCGTAGGAATGTGGACAAACCAATTGGTTTTATTTTGTCCACATTCCAAAGAGTTCTCAATTAAACTAAAAGCTATCTTATAACAGATTAGGGAACTTTTACAAAATTCAAATTGTATGGTATCGTATACTTTATTTTATAAAAATTACTAATCAAGAATAAAGAATTAATTGAAGAACTACTATATAATGTTTAAAAAAATGGTGAAAATTCAGAATTATTTAAATTGAATTTATTTGGACTCTTGTAATTTTCATAACCCTAAAGCTCTACCTCACTATACACAGCTGGTTATATACTCCCTACAGTGTATAGATATATTCTAGTGGAGATTATTTTCTAAGCCTCCCTTTATTAATTTGGGATCTAAGCAACATGACTGAAATCAAGAAATACGCCCGTTTTTTTTTCTATTGGCTCAGTGTTTAAAAATGTCTGAAACGTGAAGAAAATTATTTTCAAACATGCTTTTTTTTCTGTGTATCTGCCTGGATTCCGATACCCATGATAAATCAAGAAAGGATATTTTAAAAAGTTTCTTAAATTTTTCAAAATTTTCTTTACTATATCAAGAAAGGATAGTCGAAGAAAGATCATTCTTGTGCTAAAATGTTTTTATTTTCAATGCAGAAACTGATTAGTTTTTGGGTTCTTTACCTTTAGAAAATCTCATTCAAAAATGCAGAAAACAAGTTATTCATTGATTTTAATATAATTTATTAAAGGCCATGTAATAATCTAAGTATAAAAGAGCGTATCCTTTGGGGTAGTTAGGGAGTTTTCCTAGGGGGCAGCCGGCCAACTTATTAGCCACCATAAGGTAATCCGATTAGAGATCAACTAATTTTTTAGTACAAATTTTGGAAGTAACGAAATAATTTAATGAGAAATACATAAGTGATGGCTCGTAATAATGGAGTTTTGATTTTTCTAGGGGGAGGGGGCAATGAGTTTTGTAGGGGGACACTGCCCCCCTTGCCCCTCCTCTAACTACGCCCATGAGCGTACCTAGTATTAAAAATGTTTTGACTTTTTCTTTCAATTTTAAATAGAGCTTAGACGGTTACTCATCGAGAAATTAGCCATGTTACATGTTGCTTAACTTGCAAGATTTATAGGACCATGTATCATTAACAGCTCTTTTTTTAAGAATTAAAATATATTATAATAAATGATTTATGAATTACATTATATGAAAGGTAGAGGCATTCATAAGTCTCGGTGACTTGGCGAACTGGATGCATGGGGTGTCAGTGGATTCTACACCCCATCTACGCTAACGATCCAAGGAACATTACGCAAATGACTTTTATTAAAACTGTTTTGTTTCGGGGCCTGGAATTGGCGGTAGTGTTAATGTTGGAAATTAACGACTGGCGGGGATGATGGGATTGGGGAAGGAGATGGAATTAAACCCATCGGAAATTATAGGCAAAAAGGGAGTTTTGTTAATTACATGCGGATTAAAGAAATATAAAATTAAGCCGAATACATATCTAATGCTGAATATAGAGTACTCTACACCTAATCTTATTAACTTTATAATCATCGTAATGCTTAAATTTTACGAGACTGAAAAAAGCTGGTTTTCTTTGTACCTATAATATGTATGTTCTATCATGCTCCAAATAAAAAAAGAACTTGCTAAATTGTTAAGTCCTTGAATAAAAAAAAAAAATAAAAAATATAAGATTCATAAGATCATTTTTTATTTCACATCCCTATGGGTCACGTATTTACAACGACACACGAGATTTTAATATTATGTACAAATTACAGATCAATTAGAATTTAATCAAAACGTATTCAGCTGCTTTTGAAAAAACTAAAAATAATTTACTAATATTAAATAAATAAATAGAGCAAGTCAAAGCTACTTTTATTAACCAAAAAATTTAAAAATCAAGCGTACTCAAAATCTTCGATATTAGTTAAGACTTCATAAATAATAATTATCATCATCATTGAGTATACAGTCCTAAGACTGGTTTGATGCAACAATCCGTCTCCACTCGACTCTGTCCCCCGCCAGCTGTTTAACCTCTCTAAATGTCTGGCATCCCATATCCCCAATTATTTGGTTGAAATATTCTAATCTGGGTCTTCCCCTTCCCCTTTTCTTTCCCACCTCCCCCTCCAAGATATCCCTAAGCAGTCCCCCATGTCTCAGTGTGTGCCCCATCATCTGACCTCTTCTCTTCTTCAGACTCTTCCACAAGGTTTTTCTTTCTCCGATTCTTCCAAGAACTTCTTCATTTGTAATTTTATCCATCCATTTGATATTCATCATTCTTCTGTAGCACCACATTTCGAAAGCCTCCAATCTCTTTCTCTCCGCTTTTCCAATTGTCCAGGTTTCACACCCGTACATGGCTATGCTCCATACATATGTCTTCAATAGCAACTTCCTGTTTGCTAAGCTGATTGAGGAGGAGCATAGTAGTTTTTGTTTTGAATTAAACCCCATTTTTGCTTGGGCAATTCTTGATTTAATTTCGTTTTTGCTCCTCCCATCCCATGTTATTTTACTTCCTAGGTAGCGGAATTCCTTAACTCCTTCTAGGTTTTCTTGGTTAATTTTGATGCATTCCTGTCTCGTTTGTTCTTTTTTTGTACATACTAGGACCTTGGTTTTATTCTTGTTTATTTTCATTTTGATTTTTTCTATTAGGATTTGGTTAATTCCATTCAAGGCGTCCTCTAATTCTTTTTTATTGCTTCCTAGAAGGGCAATGTCATCGGCAAATCTTAACATAGCGATCTTTTGACCTTGGATTTCTATACCTGTATCAATTTTGTCTTTGAATTCTTTAATCGCTTCTTCTATGTATAAGTTGAAAATCATGGGTGACAGCACACATCCTTGTCTTACACCTTTTTTTATTTTGGCTTCTCTTTGTTCATCACCAATATTTATAATTGCCGTCTGGTTTTGATATAGATTGTAGATTAGTCTTCTCTCTCTGAATTTTATTCCCGCCTGTTTTAATATTTTAAACATAATTTCCCAATTGACGTTATCGAATGCTTTTTCTAGGTCTATGAATCCGATGTAGACAGATTCTTCCCTGATAAAAGCCCTTTCTATTATTAGTCTAAGAGAGAGAATTGCTTCTCGGGTGCCTCTGTTTCTTCTAAAGCCGAACTGGTCTTCCCCCAGATTTTCTTCAACTCTTTGTTCTATTCTTCTTTGGATTATTTTGGTTAGGATTTTGGAGGCATGTGAGGTTAGGCTAATGGTCCTGAAATTTTCACATTTATCCGCGCCTGTCTTTTTGGGAAGTGTGACTATTTTGTTTTTTTTCGAAATCTTTTGGGATGATTCCCAATTTATAGATTTTGCTAATTAGTTCAAAAAGTTTGTCACGTGCCTTTTCTCCAGAGTTCTTTAGGATTTCAGCTTGTATATTGTCTATTCCGGGTGCCCTATTATTTTTTAGTTCCTTCAAAGCTGTCTCGAATTCTGACCTGAGTATGGGGTCTCCTAATTCGTTTTCGTCCACAGATTCTTCTTCTTCTATTGGGTTCATTGTTTTTTCTTCTCCATAGAGTTCTTCTAGGTGTTCCTTCCATCTATTTGCCTGTTCGTTTTCGTTTAGAATAATGTGGCCTCCTTTATCTCTTATGTTCTTGCTTTTTGGCTTGTCTTCTTGAAAATTTCTTTTTATTGCCCTATAGGCTACATCAACTTTTCCCAATACTAGATTTTCGTTGACTTCTTTACATTTTTCTTGAATCATTTTTTCTTTTGCTTTTCTACATTCTCTTATAACTTTCCATCTTAATTTTTTATATGTTTCTTTCCCTTCTTCGTCTTTTCTGTTCTTAAATTTTCTTCGTTCGTCAATCATTTGCCGTATTTCGTCTGTTACCCATGGCTTTTTAATTTCGTTTTTCTTTGATTGAAGGACTTCGTTGGCTGTTTCGGTCAGGCTTGATTTCATATCATTCCATTCTTGTTCGATTTCATCTTCTTTATTATTTGTGGGTGTTTTTTCTTCCAGTTTCTTATTCATTACGTTTTCGAAGAGTTTTTGGGTTTCCTTATTTTTTAATTTAGATATATCCCAGTTTTTTCGCGACCGCCCCTTTTTTATTAGTTTTTTAAATTTTAGTTGGCATTTCATCGCAATTAGATTGTGATCACTAGATATATCAGCCCCAGGATAACTTTTGCAGTCCTTTAATTGATTTCTGAATCTTTGTCTGACTAATATGTAATCTATTTGAAATCTCCCCTTGTCTAACGGCATTTTCCACGTGTAGATCCTTCTTGGATGGTGTTGGAAGAGTGTGTTTGCTACTACTAGACTGTGCTTACTGCAAAATTCAATTAATCTTTCGCCCCTTTCATTCCTATTTCCTAGACCGTGTTCGCCCACCACTTTTCCTTCTTTGCCTTTTCCTACTCTTGCATTCCAATCCCCCATAATTATTAATAATATTAATATTATAATAATTAGTGAATAAATAAATGTTCCAGCTAAATAATCATCAAAAAATTTCGTCATCAAATTTCATATTCAGTGAAAAATAAAATATATATATATATATATATATATATATATATATTCCACCTTCAATGGAACTTAGGAAATATTTTTCATTCTATTTCCTTAATCAAATATCAAACTACTGGTATTTTCATATAGTTTTGTTTTTCCTTACTATACTTTTTTAAATAAATATCTTTTGAACTTTGAAAGGTATGCAACCGAATATCTTACATTATTTCAAGTCTATCTTCATGCATTTACAATATAATATATTAATAAAGTAATGTATCGTCATGCAAAAATAAATAATATGTTCAAAACTTTATTACTTAAAAATATCTTAAGCCTTTTTTGTTGGCTTTGGAATTCTTTTTACTTTCATTTAATTAAATTTCTCTTCAAAATCATTCCAACATTTTTTTGATATTAAAAAAAAAATCAACTGGTGTGGGCACCACACGGATTTCACATTAATTTCTCCCTTATTTGAAATCATCATACCAATTTCCTTCATTCAATTACGGTCCCCCAAGCCGTTTTGACAAAACCGGAAAAAACCAAAAGTCGAAATTGCAAAATACAAAAAAGTAGTGTAGATCTGAAACCAGAATGTTTTTAAATAGGAATTTTGATAATAAATTACAAACAATAAAGTGAAAATTTACAACACACAATTATGCTCTCTGCTTATTTTTTTGCAAGGTTTATTCTCCATAAGAACAATATATTTACTTCCGCATTAACTAGCCCATCTGATTTTCGCGAATGGCAGGTTAAATTTGTAAACAGTCTACTCGAACTCGTGTTCCTGTCGTGGAGAGCAACGGGGCCCAGAGCAACCCCAATAAATCATTTAATTACCACACAAAAATTTATGTTATCCACTAGTTTTTCAACTTGATAACAAATTGTTTCCGGACCTAGGTTTATATGAGCTTTTTTAATTATTTTGATCAACCATTATATGCTTGTGAAGTATGGCAGGAACCCACTGAAACACCCTGTATAATCTCTTTTAACTAATTAAATGTTCATGATAAGTGATAATTATAACTATTCATTGCCACACTTTATGAACTCTGACAGTGGATAACCAAAAAAAGCTTTAATCTAATTAAGGTTTAAGGCTCCATTCGTCAGGCGCTCGACTGTATCTCTCTGGGGTCACTTCCTGCCCGGCAGGCTTCCAAGGGTTGCTTAAACTGTATGACACAATCGCAGGGGGCTGAATGGGGCAAACATCCCTCACTCTTGCGACAAATAGCCACCTTTCTTTCGCTTTTTAGACTTTTTTTGTTGTCGTTGTCGGAGGAGAGCGCGCGGCCAACACATCTGTCCCATGTTTCCGCCAGACTGCCCTTTCGGGTAACGCTTACCAAAAACTTTTTGCAAGGAGTTCGTTCACTCGAAAAAAAATAAACATCAAAAAAATACCTCTATTTGCCTTATTAATTATCGTTCATGATGTCAGCAAAAAAATCATTAGCGATAAATCAGACCAGTATTTTTTTTTTCAATAAGGCCTTATTATATTTCTTTGGCCGCCAATTATTCGATATACAAAAGGGACGGAGTGTCTTTAGAAAAGCTATCGAGGAGATTTTGGACATCAGTCCATGACTAATCATTTCAACCATAGAGTATGAGTAATTACGAAGGGTGAAAAGGATTAAAATCCTCAATTTTCCATTGAGCTTTGAAAAGAGGGGCCGCCAAAAAACCAATACTGTACTATTGAACGAGCACAATTGATTAATATAGGAAAAGTATCACTAGACAAATAATGGTCTCTTATTAAAGAGGAATTTCAATTATATATGAAGAGCCCACAAAAAAAAAAACGGGGCTAGTCACATTTTGTAAATTTTTGGAGAGAGTAAATTTAAACTTTCAATATTAAAAAAACAATACTTGAAACACCCAAATCGAGTGTAAGCAATATAATTATGGTGCCAAATTCATTTCTCATAAAGCAAGTAAATTTAAAAAATAACAACTTAAGTTAAATTATGAAAAAAGGTAAGAAATCCAAAGGAAGTACATTTTTGCTATGGAAAGAACTTGATAAGTCTATCCTTTAATGCAATAGGGCATTGAGGGAGGAGTACTAAAAACCAGAACTGCGGAGTAAGTAAAAAAACACTCGACTCCCAAACTCCGACTCCGGCAAAAATAAATAGTAAGTCATTTTATAAAAGGAACTGATGAAAATATATATTTCCCATCTTCAAAATATATATTGAAGAGCAAAATTCAATCTTTTATCATTCACTAGTATGTACCTACTCCTGAACATGGGTCAATAACCCGAAATATATTCAATTTTATCAAAACTTTTCTAAATATTTTATTTTTTGATAAACACTGCATAAACTCACCTTAATTGTAAAGAATCAATTGTGGCATGAAACTTCATACAAATATATTAAACTACCATTTGTCACCAATTTTTTAAACTAAAATATTAAAATTTTTCCGAAAAGTATATGGCAGATAAATTTGGAAAACTAAATGTA
Organism: Forficula auricularia; assembly: GCA_024734495.1. Classification (NCBI taxonomy): domain Eukaryota; kingdom Metazoa; phylum Arthropoda; class Insecta; order Dermaptera; family Forficulidae; genus Forficula; species Forficula auricularia. The sequence goes on from JALMQS010000075.1 coordinate 18,141,304, forward strand.
CCGGCGATTTTCAGTCGACTCAACAGTTTAGTTGGGTTGGTTTGAAATCGTGATGCATTATCAATTTATAACCAACTCAACTGTTTAATCTTAGTTACTCTCTCTATTTCCTGACGATGGGTTGAAACCCCGAAATCTATATAGTGAAAAAAATAAAAATTACCTCTTTTATTTTTTTTAATTCTTAACGTGAAACAAGTGACCTAGAAAACCTAACTCATAGCAAATGAATATTTCATAAAATATTTATTTACTTTTATCTTTAGGAAATTGTTCAATTTAATTAGTGTACTTATAAAATTATAAATACTTCATTTAAAGTTGAATTTTACTGTTTAGTTTTCTTTTAGTCATATATATGTGATAAATGAAATCACTTTCATATGTTGTGAAAAATAAAAAATTGTCTATGTTTGCATTATATTAAATGCAAAAATCCCTTGTATTTCCTATAACAACGTAAATAATAACATCTATTCTTTGAAAATAATTTTACAATTATTGTGGCGACAGACATGCATGAGTTTGTTTAACAATTCTATAATCTCATAAAATTATTAAATACTTGATAAGTTAATATTCCTTCGCAAACTGTTAAATGGTCTGATTGATTGTTTTAAAATTCTCCATTATATTAATTTTAAAGTGCCTCAGTATTACAGTCGCTTTCTCGAATCCTTTTTTCCCCATATGTAATACTAATTACTCAAAAAATACAGGACTAAATATAGTGATGCTTGAGGCAAACTCTTCACAGTTAGACTTCGTTTCATCTAGTGTGAGGGATATCAAAAAATATTGCTCACACTACGATTAAATGATTAATAAATTGTATATCTACTTTTATTAAACGAGCAAAAATTGTTTGTTTATATATATATATATTTGTAATATATATATATATATATATATATATATATATATATATATATATATATATATATATATTTGTATCTGAGTTCTATTTTGAAAACGGCTCTACCGATTTTGATGAAACAAATTCTAATAACAAGTTTTGAGGATGAGAAAGCGATCTGGCTAGGTCTGGACCTCGATAAATTTAATCTTAATTGATCTTTTCTTAATTAAAGTAATTACTGATAGAGGAAAATCTCAATAAAAAAGTTTGTTTACATTTTTTTTAATTATCTTTTATTTATTAATTGGTTTTTTAATTTTAAAACCCACTAATACTTTATACCAAATAGTGTTATATATTAGATTTTGCCAATTTAATTGATTAAAATTCCTCTTATTAAAAAACACGGACTAAAAATATTATCGCAAGCTAGAAGATCAAGTACAGTCGATGGTGGGGAAGTAATCTCCGAAATCGAAGCCTATTTCATCTAAAAAATTGCTTCAATAAAATTATTATTTATTTAATTGATTAAAAAATTCGATAAATTGTTATTTAATTAAAAAAATAATTATACGGAATTTATTTATATACCTATATACAGATAATCTGTGGACCACTAGAAAGCTAGAAATGCAAAAACTGGGTGCTGATGGATGTGGGAGTATAGGAGGTGGGGGTGCAGTTGTGGGGGGTCCAGGGGTGAAGCGAGGTGCGGGGTTAAGGGGGGGATGGAGCTGAGTGGGTGTGGGGGTGCAGTGGTAGAGTAAAGGTGCGTGGTTACGGGGGGGGGGTCCAGGGGGCGTTTACTTTATATTTGTATTTTGTTTAATTTAGTTACCGTGCATCGCTCGGTGGCTCCAGGTACTATTATTTATTGTATAAATGTGTAAATTGTAACTAGGGTAATTCCCGTTCAAAAAATAAAAATAAATAAATATCCGGTATAAATTAATTTTTGTGTGCATATGCCTTTTTTTATCACCCAACTTCTCAACCCGAAAAAACCAAAAACCGGTTATTTCAGTAACCGATAATTTTTTGCGATTTTAACCGCCAGGTTAAAACAGAGCTGGAGAAAAACTGTTATTTTTGCAACAACCGCCATCCCTAGTTCTGACGATAGGAACTTTAACAATTTACTAAATTTATTTTTTTTACTTACAATAATTTCATCTTTCTTTCTTTGAATGTCAGCTGGCCTCTCCATCAAATTAATTAATTAAGCTCCAAAGAGAAAGCGACCGCTTCTCTTCTCCACCACTCCATCCCTCTATATTCTATTTAAAATTCGCCATTAGTATAGATTGTCTCTCTGGTTGTTTGTTTGTTTGTTAGTCAGCCGCAAGTGAATTGAAACTCTCGAACACCAGATTCTATTCTTGGTTCTTTTCTCGTTTATTTCCCGCGGCGCTCTCTTATTTTCTTTTTCCCCTTCCCATTTTTGATAATTTATTACACTCACCCCCAACAAGCATTATTAGCAAAAAAAAATTTATAATCAATCTTATCTTACACCGAGAGAAGCAACAAGCTGAAAATTCTAAAGAAATGAATATTTTAATTAATATTCATGAACTTCGAAATACTTTGTAATTATAACAATAATTATATATAATATAGTTTTTAATGCTTTATAAAATGAAAAAAATTTGCATCTCTCAAGATTAAAATATAAATAATTACAAAAACTTGATTACAATCCAGAGAAAGGAGTTGATTAGGCGTGTACAAAATGTGCGCACACCTAATATAAGGTCATATACGACTTGATAAACATTTAAATTAGTTATAAATGTTTTTGAGAAAATTACCAAAAATCTAAAAATACTTTAAGTAAATGCACAATTCCGGATGACCGGGTTAAAATTCGAAAAAATCATTTAAAAAAACCGTGTTTCATACACACCATACGTTTTAATTTCGTTCTGCTGTAAGAATGAAACAAGTCATCTTGTATAAAGTATACAACTACATTAAGTTAGAGCCAAAAATGGTTACGATCTCAGAGCTATTTTAAAGCTAAACCTGAGCTTTTTTTAATACAAATAAGTTTACTACTTACATGGAAGATGAGACCATTGCTAGTTATTGATGTCTGCTCCCTAAAAAGAGAAAAAAATTAATATATTCAATAGATAAGTAAACTTAATTCCTAGTAATATTTATATAAATAATCTTTTACAGTAAAAAATAGTAAACTTTTATAAGAATGGAGGAATTATTTTCATTTTAATAAATGGTTATCCTCTTTAATCAACTCACTTACAGGTAGCTATTATTAATACTTTATCAAAATAATTATATATAATGTAAGCATGTATCCCTTCACAAGGACGCGCCAAGTCCATTTTTAGGCGTCGTGTAAAATACTGATTGAAACCTTTATATGCACTGAGCCCAAATTACTGCGTCAACAACATTTTTTCACGTTATAAGGTTTTTGTTACTAGAATAACTAATAGGGCGAATAATAAATAGTTGCAACCGTTTTTGAAATATTTCGAAAATACAAAGCAAAAATAATAAAGAATTTTTTTTTTAATGCTAGATTACAACATTTCATGAGACATCATATATTATGTAGTAACGTAATAAGCGGGAATTTAAAAGAGTTTGAAAATATGAATCTTTTAAAAAAAGAATTCAAATTGTCTTAATTTAAAAAATAAATGTATTCCTTATTTTTTTAGCTTAAAATTTTTATGGTTCTTAAGAAAAATTATTTTGAAATTTTGTTGCTCGTCTCGCCTTCCTGTGATTGCTCCCTCTGACCACTTGGCATTTTTCCGACGCGACGCTACTGCAGATGATTGCTACAGACAAAGCGCAGGCTTGTCTAGCGAACAGAGGGTGGGCGAAGCATAACCAGACACAATCATGTTCAAACCTGTCGTGGCACGCTCGCTGTTTGCCAATAACCGCATCAAGCTGGGCATTTAATAGGAACAGGGCAAAGCTCGATCCTGGGAGCCCCTGTTATTTAGACAACTATATTGACAGATCAGTTAAGGGTATAACGACCTTGAAAAAAAGGCGCAAGCCATTTCTCTATTTTTACTTTATCTAATGCTGTATTTTGCTGTCATTACAACTTTAGACCTACTTGAATATTTTATTCACTTCTAAATATTTAAAAAGGGTTTTTATTACCATATGTTGAAATTATAAAACTTGACCGTTTTTATTTTTAGCACATAATGCTAATTTTGCAACAATTCCCAGCCCCCCCCCTTTCCCCGAAATTTTAATGACGCACTCTGCTTCTTAACCCTCCCCTCTCCCTGTGGGCACCCCTAATATAAAGAAGTATATTTGAGTCTTTTTTTTTAAGAAATTTGTAATGAAAACGTGTGGTAATCGACTTCTGTTGGAGTTGCATCTTTTTCTTTCATTAAATGAAAATTGTAGAATAAATTATGTCGAAGATAACTAATAAACTATTCTAGGATGAAAAAGTATTAAATCGTTAGGCAAGTGGATGTGACGATTTCTTTAACTGGCGTTCAAAGCACTCGGATGATCGAAAGAACAAAACAGAGAGAATCGCAAATGTTCATTGCAATGAAATTTTAATAAAGAAAGTGAGAAAAAAAATTACCAGCTGTTGGATACTGAAATTTTTTCTCTTCCACTCTTAATCTCTTTTCTTTCAACGAGTTGCTTTACTTTCAACTCCCCTGTTTCTACCTTCGGCAGTTCTTTTTTTAAGGTTATTTTTTTATCTAGTTATGGTACACTCCTCTGTCAAATGATTTTCTTGCGTTTATATTTTTTGTCTTCACTAAGTTCTTTCATTTTTTCACCTAAATCTATACTTATTTACACCATTTTTTAATTGAAAATAAATAATTATATATAATTAAAACCGTTTAATTTCTTATTTCAAAATTCTATAAATATAAAAGAAAAAGGAAGAATGAAAATTTAGAACAGAGTAATTATGATTTTTCGAAACTTTTGATTGCATTCTTTGTTTCTTGACATGCGATGGCATGAGAGAGATTTTCAAGAATATTTAACAACTTTTGTTGATTCTATGATAAAATATTTCAACTATAATAATAAAACAAAAAGAAATTAAAGAAAAATTCAACTCCAGTTTAGATAGTAAGACACATAAATTATAATATAAAATACAAATATAGTGCATGTGCGACGATATTTACCTACACTTAATAAAAAATATGTTCTTGATAACCGAATCCGGTAAGTAGTAATGCGTTTTCATTAAGGTAGTTCTTTCACGACAATCCACACAAAAAGTTTTAGCCTCGTAACCACTCTATACATATGAACGGGGCTAAAGTTTTAGGTTATTTTTTTTAATGTGACTGTACTTCTCACACTACTATATCCTCTTTATGAATGGATCGTTTTCAAGCGACTGTTCTTATATCCCCTCCACTAAAAATAATCGCCCAAATATGTTTTTTTTTATTATTATCAAAACTACGAGGTAAATAATTTCAATTTTTTTTAAGTTACTCCGAATATATTATTCTAACAAATATTAATTTTTCATCAAGATGGTGTTCCAAGAAATTCACCAAAACACCATAGATGCTCAGATTTATTTCTGAACTTAATAAACATTCACTATGATGGATGCAGAGTCAATCTCCCTCACCACTTTCCACCTTGACCTACCAGGTACAAATTTAAAGTCTAGCTCCTTCCTTAAGAAGGATAATGTTAGAAAGTCTTAACATAAATTAATCTGCGTTTAATCGGCTTATAAGCTTTAGCAGACTAACATTTTATTTAATTAATACTGTTCATGTTTTCACGAAATATTCACATAGATTTTAGAACTGCGAAACTTTTTATTTTTATCAGTATTTTAACTCTTTTTAATGTATTATTCTTTGAGTATAATTATTGTCTGATGGAGAGCATGTGTTCTTTTACCAGATGAAAGCTATTTCATTTATTTTATATATTGTCGGTAGACAATATAAATGTATATATGCAGTTTTAAAAATATATGTTTAAATAAGATTTACCTTTTCCATGTTGTTTTGATTTGAATTTGGAAGAAATGATTGAAAATAGAGAATCCTGTCGGAAATCCGTATTGTCAGATTCTTTTGAAAACATATGGGTATTCTTGAATTGAAATTCTACAATAACAACAAAAAATAAGGTTTAAGATAATAAGATCAGCTTTTTGAAAGAAAATTCGAAAAAAAGCTTTTTGTCGCATCGCTTGCCTTTCAATATGGAAAACAGATGACGGCTGAGTCTTTGGCAACAAATAGACGAAATGGTTAAAAATCATCAACAATATATTTTATTTGAATAAAAAAAAGCTACCAAAGAACTGTAAATCGTATACATCTCCTTTTGCAATTCGCGAAATGAAATACGAACAAAGAAAATAAAATTTCAATTAAAATAAAACCAATCCTGAAAATTTTACTACAACAGAACACACACTTAAGAATTTCAAAAGATCTAAATTCAAATTAAATTGGTTCTAGCAAATATATAGTTTTGAAAATATGTAGGTGTTTCTTTCCCCCTTAAATACATACGTCATACATCTTTTAATATGTTTCATATAAATTTTGGTTAATTCATGTTTTTTCGTACGAGAAGATTTGAAGTACAAGAAATCTGTTAATGACAATTTCTTATTACCCGAGTAGAAAAATGTATGTGCACCTGATTAGGTCCAAGCCAGGCATTCCTGATCATCACCCGACCAGCATGTAATGGAGAAGAGTACTCAGGTTCTGATCAGGAATGCCTGGTGTAGACCAAACCAGGTATGCCTGAGGTAAACCGAGCCGAGAAGACTTCGACTAAACCTGAATATCAAATCCTAAAGGTGTTATTTCGCTGAAACACCCCACCGCCGTGGTCTGCAGTAACTACTGGCAGTCGATTACGGCTTTCACATAAAACAAGAGGAAACATATTTCTTTGGAACCACTCGGCAGTCGACATTGAGCAGTCAGTTCCAACGAAATATGTATATTCCCTTTAATTTTATCTGAAAGAAGTAATCGACTGCCAGCAGTTACTGCAGACCACGACGGTGGGCAGCGAAATAACTGAATTGAGTACAGAGCCCCTGCTCATCTGATTGGTCACAAAATTCAAATATGATTTTCTCCTGCTAATGGATAAAATCAGATCAGTTAGCGGAGAAGTAAATGTATAGTTCTAATGAGATGGTTTCGTCGATAACTTTCTGCAACTAGATGTCAAGGAGTGTATTGCTAGACGATTTAGGAGCTTATTGGAACCCCCTCTCAATACGTGCCTCTAACCTCTATATATAATATATACCTATATTCTTATGAAAGAATTTAAATGGTTGGCATTTCCAAATGGTCCCTATACTCCTCGAAGAAGCGCGTATAAATCGATTAAGAACTTAAAGAAAGAAAATAAAAAAAAAACCTGGATAGATACTGTTAATCTTGAAGAAGATATATATCGGTCTTCGGAGAAAAAACTCAAATGAATTTAAACAATCCCCAAGAAAGAAGTAATTGCTTGAAAGCGAAGAGGGTGAGAGGGTGAAATTCTTTTTTGCGATTTTATCTCTTTTCGATCGGCTAGCGAATTTTTTATTCCTTTTTCGGATGTCAATTTCTCATGTTATCTTAACGTGCTATTTCCTTATCATCATCTTCCCGGCCTTCTTCCTTCCTGTTTTCTTTTTCGCTATTTTTGTTTCCCGTACAATTTTCGCTCTTATGTAAAAAGTAACGTGACGTTTTTCTCTCTCTCTAATCTCACTTAAGTTCGCTTAAAGATTTATTTTTATTTTTTTATTTTTCTACACGAAAGTATTTTCATCAAGCTTCTCCATTTCAAAGAATGGCAGGTTGGCATTCAATGAATATCACTGGCGCCAACCACTCAACCGAAAAAAAAAACATCTTGGTACTGTCACATTTGACGTTTTTATCAACCATTGACGCGTCCCTTGGATGTGAACTTTGTTCCTCCCTGAATTCGGTGATCTCGAATTCTAGCGTAAATACATATTCAACCCACCAAATAAACAAAGAGTCTAGCGATCGGGGAGGCGAAAAAAGGTTCAAAAGAATCACTTCGCGCTTCATAGTCTAAATCTTGTTTCTCCAATGGGTGGTTTGACTTTCTATTTCGTTAGGGGTAGGTTTCAAACGATTTCATTGACGTTTCCTTTTACGTTTTCGCTTTGATCATATATTTCTTCTTCTTATTTATTTATCGTTTTCTTTTATGTGATTGGCTCCTAAGGAGCTTGATTATTATTTAATATTTCTTTCTAAAGACTTTCTGTAAATAAAAAGCATCATCTCTTCAAAAAAAGATAAAGTCCAACTCACAAATATACCACCCAACTTAAATAGCTCTTTCAAGCTATCGATATAGAATTATTATAAACACCATTACGTTTCAAATGTTTATTTATTTTTACTTAAAAAATCTTATATAAGTATGTAGTTACTTTACAAAACATAATATAATTTAATATAAATAAACCTAACGGTCCTTTTACTAGCGAATTATGTTTTTGCGCTTGGGATCAGTTAATATGTCACAAGCCTTTTAAACAAACCATTCAGGATTTAGTAAAAGCATAAATTAAACAAATATAAATATTTCTTTCAGAAGTATTTAAAATGATTATAGACCTGTTTGACATTTTAATCTATTAGTTTCTAACTATTCTCATTAAATGGTTCAATGTGGGCCCCAACCTTTTTGTATCTAAGAGCACATTCTAGAATATCTGTCGGGCGGCGGGCACCATTTATTTTTTCTAGGCAAATTAATTTATAGTTGGACATACAATTAAGCTAACAAAAAGTTGTCATAAAACAAAAAAATAAATAAAAATATATAACTATATATTTTTTTATAGCAAGAAAATCTGATATTTATTAACGTTTTTGAAAAATTGGACTCTGAAATACTTGATTCATTTTTTAAATGACGGTGGAACAAAAAGTTTTTCAAAAGTTTTTTTTTCAAACAAATAAGTTTACCTAATTTCTTTAATTAATTACCTACTAAATATTTAAAGAATTTCAAAAAAATTTTACTTAACATTTTATTTGAAAAATTAAATTATTTTACCGTGGTCGTTCAGCGATGGGCATAGTTAAAATCGAGGGGTGAACGGAGATTGGAATTAGATGTACACCGACTTTGGAATTTTGTGGAATTATTTTGGAATTCATTAGATAATGCCCCTTCATCTAATGTCTTCTACTTGGAAATGAAAGTGGAAAGGGAAGTAGGTGTACATGATATTAGGTCGCGGTTCACCCCTCAGTTAAAACGCTCGCTCATAGTGCCCGCGGGCATAGGGTTGGGGACCCATACATTAAGAGTTAGAAGGCACTGTTCAAAATTGTCACAATCTTTCACAATGGTCAAATCAGTCATTTTATTAAAGCACTCAGACCCCTATAGTTGGCATCTGCAACTACCCTCCCCACCAACATTTTTTCTCTCGAGACCCCGGCGACCGCGCCAAACCATTCTTATACTATCAACCACCAAAGGGTAAACATCACTTATAATTACTCTGTGTATTCGCTAGGCTTTCGTGAGCCTGAAGGTTACCTCAATGTATATGTTTTTCCGTCCACTCGATTGACGAATCACAAAACCTATATAAACCCATGCCCAGAAACCACTCAAGGTTTTCTTTAATAGCGCTAAACCGCGCTTAGCAAAATATGTTTTTTGGCACCCGCTCGCTTGGTGGCCAACAAAACTTATATGATCCTTTGCCCACTCATGCGGCAAGAAACACACTAACTTTTCCGGGCAAATAGCCCCGGAATTGGAGCGTCGAGCATAGACGCTTAAAAAACGCACAATCAGTGCATTTTTTAGCAAGGGAACAATTGGAACGGCGAGCCAGCCTCCAATAACTTATACTTTTCCCAAATACAATACCTCTTCTTAATCCATCCACCTAACTCCACTTATATCAAAACTTTCCCTTTATTAATATCTGAATAAATTTTATATCAACGTTAAATTGTTTTGTCTTTTATTTCATACGCTTTTGCCGAGAACTACCTTGTCTCCCCTCCACTTTTTCTTTACAGGATATCATATATGCATAACATTAATTAATTAGATAATCAAACCAGCAGCCCCTATAGAAACATTTCTATTTTTTATAAAGTAACTAACAGCTTCCTTGGGGTCTTACAAACCTCATAACAAAAATGAGCGATACTTTCAACAGGCACAAGGCACTGTCCATAACCTTTTGTCCTAAAGGAGCCTTAAAAATTACTCAAAATTATCTAAAATATTAAATCTTATTATACATAAAGAAGATATTGTATACCTTGCTTTTTTAAATGGCAAGAGCAAGTTGACTAATGAAAAGGTCGATTATTTATTTTTACAGTATATACCAGACCAGAAAATACAAATTTGGTATATGAAATTGTTGAAGAATTATTACTATGCTCCAAGTTTTATTGCAAATTAATTTCTTATTGGTTTATTCATAGATATTTAGGGATTTTTGTCTTTCTCAATGCACCATGTGCACAATTTTAGATTAATCTACTAATCCATTTTCATAAAATTATATATATAGGAATCTTTGAAATGTTAAGTGTTAAGAAAACACAAGCTCTAAAGGCACCTAAAAGGAAAGGTAGATAGGGAAAGCTCATAAAGTGGATGAAGTATCTGAATAATGGCTTCCAGAAGAGTGGGGCGGCTTAGCACAGCTGATGACCGGCTGGAATGCCGTGTTTTGGCGATAATTTGGGAAGCACCATTAAGCAGTTAGTGGATGTTAGACAAACATTTTGCTCCGACGACAGTTTAAAATAGAAAATAGCGCCAGCACGTCGACGTCGACGCCGTGTCTTGTCGAGGATATTTCTTTCGTGGTCTCGTGGACCGAAATAGTCCTCTTTCTCTGGATACGAGTGTCGTCCGAGGAGCAGCCTAATTGCTTACTCGCTGTGACATCGCACGCGCCCTGTGAGGCCGGATCAAAGGTCCGCCGCCGTCCTAAGTCCCTAAGAAGTCGCTCCGGCTGCCTGTCTGTCTAGGGTAGATGGATAGGAAAAGACGACGCCACCCCGTCTCCTCAAATGAAATCCAATATTAAAGAAGATACTTTGGCTTGATTTCTTTATTCTCCCACACGGATGTGTTTGCACTCCTCCCCTCCGACATAAGTCGAAGTTTTTATTTCCAATGACAATAATATTAAATCATTTTTGTGAAAGACATTTAGTCTTTTTAGATTTCATCTTGTCAAAAGGAATTTTTAATCATTTCTGAAAATGAATTTAATTGAGTAGTTGAATTTTTTAGAAAATACTTTGTACAACATCCCAAAGATGCAGTTCCAAAATGTGATACACTCCAATAGCCGGATACTGACTGAGCGAGCAGCCTCGCGAGGCTGCCTCAGGCGTTTGCCGCAGAACCGTCCTGAGTGAACGCAGGAAACGACCCGAGGCGCCTTTGAGCATTCACAAAAACCGACAACCGATGGATCGGACCGAGGCAGCCTCAGACGAGGCAACGGGCACTTTTGCCTTGGGCGAGACACGTACTGACCGACCAGGCATTTGCCTCAAGGGGCTGGCCTCGCGAAGCAAACCCTCAGACAGTATCCGGATAATGACGTATATAAAGAAAGGCGGGTGGTTCATCAGCCCCTCCCGAGAAATCATTTAGCTTACACTATAAATTAATTTAATTTATTCTTTCAAAAACTTAAGTGATTCTGTATTTAATATTCTTGAAGTTTCGAGGGTCGCTAGTGACATTGAAATAAATAAAATAATTTAATAAATTATTATTATTTTCTATTCACTATACAGTTTTGTCATCTTTGGTTGACAATATTCAGTAATAAATGACGTCCTTTATTTTTTCGATTTTGTCATTATAATCATCTTACTCTCCATACTTTTATATTGACTTTTCATTCATTGACAGAACTGACAGGGACGTTATATACTACTGTAGATGGTCTACTGGTGATAACCGAAATCGTATAGTGAAGATCGAGAATAATAAGTAATTATTTTAATATACTAATTATTGTACTTAATTAATTTGTGATGAGCAACCCTCGAAACTTTAAGAACTAGGTATAAATTAAATGCAAAAAAAATCTAATATATTAAGTATGTACTATATCAATTTCAAAATTTCAGGAGGATCTTTAAATTTTCAAATTATTATCCGTTATTTATAATATTTATATAAAAACATTTTTTATTTTGAAACGTACCTATATTGGTTCTCGAAATGAAATAAAATTGTTGCATAGTTTCAAGGGGCAATTAAAATGAATGATTTTCCGTAAAGGGTACAGATAGAAGGTTTCAAGTCCCTGCCTGGTAGATATTCCAGTTCAAGCACGTCAAAGACAAGTTCATACGAGTTTTAGTTGAAAGGTTGGTATTTATCAAAAGGAGTGAATTGATATTTCAGCAAAAATTGGTGGTTAATTTCAAATCTATGTTAAAAATAATAAATATATAGGATTAATTAGTAGAAAAAGACACTAAAAGAGACAATATATAAATATAATATAATACATATGAGTTTATCTTTACAAAAATCCAATAGTCCATAGATTATTATAAATTCCAATTCTTTTCATCTATTAATTCCCGATAATGATTATGTAAATAAGGTATTACACATAATAGAATTTTATTTATATTAATCACAAATAGGCTGATTTAATTTCATTCCTATATTAATTTATTAACAGTGGGATTGCAGAAAAAAATAAAATAAAAAGGGGTTCTCGTTAATTAATGGATTATTTAGTTTATAGAAAGGGTTGTGGAGGTGGGTTCGGGAAATTTTTTAGTATTAACCTAATTATCATATAAATTTGAAAATGTTATTTTGAGTAAGCTAATTCATTTTAGGCTTATATGATTATTTATTATCGTAATAATTAAATTTATCTACTAATAATCGGGAGTAGTCGTTCGTTATATATCGAGTTAATTTGCATGTTTTGCCATTTTATTCATTTCTATTAAATTGAATGTTTCTCGGATGTGTTTTCAAAACCATACAACGGGAGATTATTTATGACATGCAAAATATAATACTTCCCAATTGTTCATAAACAACAACCAAAAAATCTTTATAGGAATAGTTTGTTAGACCAGGTTATCAATTGGGCAAACAGAAAATGATTTTAAATTTCCAATAAACTATAATCAGAGAGAAATGTTATTCCCATGGCTGCCTGAAACATCTGGAACCTACACTGAACCTTATATTTATTTTGCATTAATTTTTACTTCTGAGCTGTAGCGCTGGTTGCTGATATTGCAGTCGACCATGGAGTTACATTAATTGGACCCTTCATTAAAATAATAGAACACATCCTATACCTATGCATGTATAATTTAGATATTATCTAGTTAGCTCAAAAACAGGTTCAACCCTTTTCAATTCCACTATTAGTACAAATGAAAAGATTTACATAAGTCCCCAGGTATATTAAAGGAGACAATAAAAGTATTCTGCTGGAATTATACATTTTTAATTTATTTATAACGAAACTATAGTTTCGAGCTGTTTGCCCTCTTCATCAGTCTATTACAATTGATTCACAGGAATTAATGTATGTAACACACTTTTTTATTGTCACCTTCAATTTATAAAAATTCTGCTACTATCGGGAAAAAGAAACTTTCAATCCCTAGGTATAGTTCTTCTCCTTGCTTTCCTCAGTGAATTAGTGACCCTTACCTCAGCCCCTTTCATTTTATCATAGTCATAAAATGAGTCTAGGATGGAATAGGAAAGCAACAATTTATTGTAGGTCATACCATTTAATGCCGTGCATTATAAGAACTACTCAAGAGATGGTAAAGGGCAATGGATTCCTGGATAGATATAATGAAAATCTTTATAATTTATCTTTATTTCGAAATGTCCTTTATTTCAGGGCTGTCAAACCCAAGGCCCGCGGGGCGCATGCGGCCCAGCACTGCAATGAGTGTGGTCCAACATAAAATCATAAGCTTCCTTAAAACATTTAACTTTATATGTAGCGATATATTTATTTCCTTTTTTGAAATATGAATGTAGGTTTGAAATCTTAATATAGAAATTTTTCAATTATGCTCATCTATAACCCAGATGTAATGGTCAAGTGATTTCCGCTCCAACAAACAACCCCCTTGCAAATAACATCTTCCGCCCTTTTCTAAGTAATCCATGGACCCTGAAAAGCCTTTGAGAATATGCCGAAAGGAAATACTTCGTAAATTCAAGAATATAATGACAGTGTGTGAAATTATTCTCCAATATGAATTGTTTTTACCAAACATGGAAATTTCCATCGATCATGTCACGTGATATTTCTCCCCCACCACCCTTAAGAAAATCATGTCAGCCCAGAGGCCTAGCTGCACTTGCAGACGAAGTCGAGGTTCAGATTCAATTGCATTATGGACACGATAAATTAAGCCCTCAGCTTATAAACGAATGACGTCTCTCAAACGATTTACAATTACTATTACGACTATTACAAATTAACGCCCTTCAAGTGAAAGTTGTTATTATAACCCTGCATATAGAATATTACCACCTGTTAATAAATATTTTATCTTATATGAACACCTTTTATTTGATAAACCCTAGGCATAACACGACAAGCCACAGTGAACCCACACGATCGGGATTAAAGAAGAATACAAATCCCACATGAATGTACATTTATACAATAGGTGAAGCTTTTTTCAAGAATAAAATTCAGTAAAAGCAAAATTATAAGCTCAACTATATATAAGATAAAAAAAAATAATGAAGTTTCGTATATTTAAAAATTATTCTTCTCATATTTTCATTTTCTAAAATATTTATTATTTCAGTAATTTAAATTCTACGACACTAACCAAGTATATAGTTATCATTCTAGTACGCAAGGAGACAAAGAATTGGGTTTTTTTTAGAACAATCACAATTAATTGATAATTTCTCACCTGGACTAAAACTTGTCAGAACTTGTCTTTTAGATCTTTGCTCGTTCTTACATGTCAAAAGAAAATGGATAGCCAGGGATTATTATATCCGTGACCATTTTAAAAATAAATTATGATTCCTCATATTCTTCTTTAATCCCATTCGATTTAAATTGGTTTACCAGGGCTCTCCAACCCGTGGCCCCATATAAAGTCATTAAATTCCTTAAAACATTGAGATTTATATGTAGATACTGGAAATCACACAACAATTTGACCTGATAATTTTTCTGAAATAAGAAATCTGAAAATCTGCTGTTAAGTTTTCGAAAAATAAAAGTGCTAATTTTAAATTTTGAACCTGTAACTAGATTTCAAGATTTCCTAAAAAATAATCATCATATTTGTCTATTTTCATTAGAAATAAATTGTCTACTTGCAAACTTTCTGTTTGAATGTTCTAGAATCTAGAACAACAATTAGATACCGATCTGGAAGAAAAATTAAATATTTTCTCTTTATTAGAATCTTATATTAATTATCTGGCCAGGAAAAATGTAAACAAACACTTTAATACACAATATCACTTTTTGGAAGTATGTAGGTATGTATTTAAATATACGAGAAGCGTATAAGAGTATAAAATTTACAAAAAGTAAAATTAGAAGCTCACTATGAACTAAAAAAATAATAAAGTTCTTATTTCTACATTACGTATTAACGTTCTTTTTGGAATAACAAATATCAATAGAATTATAATATTTTATATGAGGTCCGAGACAATTTTTTTTTTCAAATGTGGCCCGTGTAAAAGTTTAGACACTCCTGCTTTATTTTATTTCGATAAAATATGCCATTAATATAAGTACTGCTTTGTGTAATACCATGTTCTTAAAAAAAATATTACAGAAACTACTCTGAGAAACATTAGTTAATTATTTTTAAAATGTATCACTATTTATTTTCGCAGTGAGAGAGCTCCAAAGTGACCATTTTTAGGTGATTTTTGTGATTGTTGTGTAATAATTATTTTGTATATATTTTAGAGTAATTCTATCCAAGTAAAAATTAAGATTTTTAAATTTCGTTTTCCAGTTCGTGGCTTAAAACTCAGTTCTGTTTATTAATATGGTTAAATCAAGAACATTTTTTACCAATTTAATTCAATGTTTGTTTTTTCTTTCTTCGAAATTTTCATTAAATTTATATATGTATTAAAAAAATCAAAAATATGATTGTCAACAAAAATCTGACAAGCTACCGAACCATTTGTTTTTGTTAATATTTTAAATGTAAATAAGAGCGATGTATGACATCGTCATTTTATGTTATTTTGATTTTTTTAAATTTATTTATTTATTTTTAACTCAAAAAACATCTCGTTGAATAAAATATAAATTTAGCATGAAATATGATCAGAGAATATACAAGTATATAAATAAAAAACGTTCAATTTTCAGAGATCGGTTGGTAAATTTACGAATAAACACGGAAGGAAAAAGTTTTCTCACTTGCTCCAAAAGTAACGCGCATGATAAATATTAATTTATTTTTTCTCGCGTTTTCTTTGAGTTATATCTACTTGAATCGCGGTTTACTATAAAAATGCAATACACTCACCTCTCCCTCACAAGAAACTCTTCACTTTTCTCAAGGCTTTAAGGAGTGCGGAAGGTGATTTACAAAACATTCGTATGGAAGTCGACGCGAATGAACTATAATCTACCAAGTTCCAAATACGAATTTTAGCCAAGGAGAGGAGTAAGTAATTTCAAAAATTACTCCCGAATCTTGTATTCAAAAGATATAATTTCAAACTGTATCCTAGAGATCCAACGTTTATAAATAAGAAGTGAATATTTTAAGTGCCTTTTATACAGGGAAAAGGAAAATATTTATATAATCCTCTTTCTCTAATCATTGAAGATATCATCAAATAAAATAAAGAAATATTAATAATTATTAAAATTATATTTGCCACCCTCTTTCGTCCTTTTACTTTTATAAAATTAGGAAATGAAATTCAAGTTTTAGGCTTATAGGATTATATATTCAAGGATATGTTTCGAATGAAACCACTTAGATTAGACATTTTTAATGGGATAATCTCATTACAATACCCAACATTTCGTCGCCTAACTTAACGTTAAGGGCGTTAACGTTTTCACTCTCTCTCTTGGAATGACTTCCCATGCACTTGAAAACGATTGCAGAATTAGTTTCGAAACGTTGGCCATTCTGATGAAATTATCTGATTAGATGGTTCTCTTTCAATAAGTAAATTAGATAATTATTTATTTACCTGTATAAAGATAAATGAAACATAAAATATGTAGGTACACAGAGAGACTATTATGATGGTCTAAGACATATATGGGCAACCCCCGGCCCTCCACCAGCTTCAATCCGGCCCTCGAGTGATTCAGAAATTTAAAATAACGTGAAAAAAATTAAAGATTTAGCACACATAGTTTATTTGTAATTACTTTGTACGAAAAATAATTTTCACATTCGGAAGCACGTTTAAATGTGAGCAGCGTTTTTTAATCATGAAAATTAATAAAAATAAGCATCGTACTCGGCTTACAGATGTTAATTTAGAAAACACTTTGCTCCTACTAGTACTGTACTAGTGATATTGACCCCAATATTCATCATCTTGTTTCTCAGCTTCAAATTCAAGTCTCTCATTAATTTTCATTTGATTTTTCCGTCTTTTTTTTTTGTTAATTTGCTTTTTATGTTTGATTATGCTAAGTATTATAATTAATAAATAAAAAAATGTGTGAATTTTTATCGCTATTTTATTCACTACTACCTACTTATTTCTTACCTACCGCTCGCTACCTGATTAAGTCCCGAAATTACGCCTTCAGCTAAGCAAAGTTTGCCCATATCTGGTCTAAGAGCTAGTTAATATTTATGACGATTATTTCAGAATGAAAATAACATATTCCATACTGTATTGTGAAAAAGAAGAAATTTTTACTCTTATTTTAAAATTAATAAGGAAAAAATTATTCCCAAATGATTTTTTACATTACTCAAATACTTTACGGTAGAGCCTAAATCTTACGCAGCTTTAAAGAAGAGGTGACGAATTGATTGCCTATATTCAGGCGTACGCTGCGTACTTACAACCGCTTCTAAATTGACTTGAAATTTTAACTAAATCTGACACAGAGGTGGGGAGGGTTCTGGTGACCCTTAGCTATCGTTCTGCCTTCCGTATAAAATATTAAATATTGTCAATGGGAATGCCCTGAAATCAAATTTAACCATTCAGAAATGACTGGATTTTACAATATTTTTTGACATCTTAAGTGGTCATTTACCCATCACACTACAGTATGGGATATATTATTTTCATTCTGAAATAATCGTCCAAAATGTTCATTAGCTCTCGCTTTATAATATATTTATTCAGTCTCAAAGTCTACTTTCAAATACATATTAGTTTACAATAGATCTTTTCTATTTTAAATTGTTTCTCATATATCAGGTGCTAATGTAGTCACGATGTCCTATATTCTTAAAGGGTCAAACCAATTCATTTATATTGAAGAATGGCAAATCCCAAATTACCCATTAGGCTTCAATCAATAATTTCCAATGTGATGAGAACCAACCAACATGAATGAGATTTGTTGTAATATATATCCAAAGGATAGTAAACCTAGTACTAACTCTTAAATAGACAACAAAACTAATTGAATTACAATTTTATATGAAAGATTTTATAAAATTATTTTTTGAATTTTCAGTGTAATAATATAATAATTATAGGAAAGTGTTTGTAACTGATAAGGATTTTATAAAATATGTATGTTGCGATTTAGAGATATTCAATAGAAATTATTAAAATTCCTTTCATATTAAAATCATATTTGGGGGATTCTTATGCAAAATACCATTCAAATTTTGAATTTTGAATTGGAGAAAGCTGAAAATTTATCTCGTTAAAAAATGAAACCTCTCTGCGGTATTACTAATGATGAAATAATATTGATTAATTTATTCGTGAAATACTATATACTTAATCTGTTTGTTCTTTTACCATCCTTCTTAATTATAGAAATGAAACAAAACAAAAAAATAAACTTTTATATTACTTTTTAATTAATTATAGTTCAATGAGAATGTTACTAAATAATAATATACTATTAATGATAGCTTAGAGCCTTAGAGCATTCTCAAGCGGCCTTTACTTAAACGAGGCCTATGTATCCAGGCTGAGGGAACGTTCGTCATTTCTTTGAAGTTGTCTCCGGGTCTCAAGGTGCCGATTATGTTTTATTAAGGTCCAAGTTAAACTTAATTATAAAATCGATAACTCCGTCGTCTCCAACACCTTCAGCCCCATCTATTAATCTTTGCTCGACGTTTAGAGAACACACCTGCACGTTGGGGGGTTAATGATAATGTCTCTTGTTCCGGCCTCTTTTTGGTTTTTGGATTCCGTGTGCGGTCCTGTCACGTAAAGACAAACCACAAGGCCCTCCCACGCAAAAGCCAACCCCCCTGGAACACATGCTTTCCAGTATCCCATGTCTGTCACTAGTCCGTCATGGCAACGGTTTTCGAAATCATTAACACCCTTACTAAATGAAGCGACAAACTTTTTCTAATTGATTTCTGTTTTTTCTTTTCATTTGAAAATTATAATTTTCTAAAAGTCATTAAGAAACAAAAAAAACAACAACATTTTTTATAAGGATTTTGATTTGAATGTAAAATTTTCAGATAAGAAAATAATATTATTATAGGCTGCACTAATTTTCTTTTTCGATCACGTAAAGCCAGCGCTCTAACTTAGCGACGGAGTTGATTTATGATTATAGCACCAAACGATTTCTAATAGCATGGATTAAATTAAAACTTTATTTTGATATACCTACAGTTAAAAAAATAATAGGTTTCCATCTACTCTTTGACCCAGGATTCATATTTGTTAACTTTAAAAAATATGTTTATATTTTGATTTTGGAGAATCTTTCTGGTTGGGCGACTCATGGTGAAATTATTCTTCTATTTCTTGGATGGAGAATTGATGGAAAAGCACCCCAAGTAAAATAAAAAACAAATACTGAATAAAGTAATTTATAGGAACGTCATTTTTATTCTCATACAAAACAACGTTTCGGAAGATCCTCTCTCATCGTCAGGCTTTAAAAGGGTGAATAAAGGAAACTTGTAACCAAATCCTTATCTCCTTTAACAGTAGGTACTTGTTTGTTGTTATTATTTAACATTAAACTATTTTTTTATTATTATCTATGCAATGCAACTAAAACTATAGGTTGATTCTCACATCATCTATAGGTATAATCTTTTTTGTGGTGCATTTGAAAGGAGTTCTAGTCTGTAAAAGTTATAGGCATAAAATAATCTTTATTCGAATCATATTCAATTTTTTTGCGAAAAAGTTTTATACAAATGAGACTTAAATATTAATATTTTATAGTTTATTTTCTGACATTTCGGCTTTTTTTATGAAGCCATCTTCGGATATGGAGACACTTCAAGATTTATTTGTCCCCCTATTTAATTAGATTTGATAATGTAGATAAATTATTTTTTATTTATTCATATTAATTCACCAAATAGTATCAGTAACCACTGGTTGCCTATCTTCAGGAAGTAGTGTTTAGAAATTCTCTAAAACATCTCATTCTCCATGCCCTTTCATAGATTTTACACATATATGTACATTATCACATAAGAATGAATATCTTTATTGTATATCCTTAAAAACTAAATTCCAAAAAGTAAAAAAAAAAAATTATTTAATACTGAAGATGTATAACCTGTGATGGCCGAAACTAATTAAATAACATAGATCATATAATTGATTTTCTAATTTCAACTTGAATATATTAAGCCGAAAGTTTTTCTCAACACTTACCTTCAAAGTCACAGCAGAATAATATTTGTATTTCAATTATCTGAAATAAAATACATTCTTCTTTATGATCAATTGAATGGCTTTGCATATATATCATTGGAATTCACATCAGGTAAGCAAGCGAAACTGCCCATCTAACTTTAATTCAGAGGTGGAGCAAATGAATAAATTAATTTGTCAGAGGTAATAAAATAATTTTCTCTCTGCGTAAAAAAAATAGTAGGGTTAATCAAAATTTACTTAAAAAGTAATCATAAACTTTGGAATTAAATTTGATAAATTGTTAAAACAATTGTTTTTAAGTATATCATTTCATGTTTTACCTAGGAGATGTTTATATTTCAGTTTAAAAAACTATTAAATCTAGCATTTACTGATTTAATAATTACGATATAATGTTATACATTCGACTCTCGATAATTCGAATTTTTCAATAATTCTAACTCTTCAGCTGTTAATTGCGGTAAATCCAAAAAATGCTCTGTATTTTGATACGCTCGATAACTCGAAATTCTTTTCGTAACAAGAAGGGGAGAGAACGTTTATTATTTCGAACTAGGCCACTTTCCCTCTTTATTTTCCTAGCAATATTAATTTACTCCTCATTTTCCGCGTAAATATGTAATTGTTTTGTTCTTTTTTGTCATTTTCATTATTTTTACTTTTTTACTTGAGGCTATAGGTCTATAAAATTTATGTAAGCTCATACATATTTTCAAAAATATAATAAAAACTCTTAATAATTTGAATTTTTTTTCTTTCCTCTTGATAATTCAAACTTCTTGATAATTCGAAGTCTCAATAATTCGAATTTTTCTTGTAGTCCCTTGAATTTCGAATTATCGAGAGTCCACTCTAATATATTAGATTAATATAAAAATATTAGTTTTTTGATTAATTATTTATCAACACCAAGTCATAAATTACTATGTACTATGTATATTTTTCAAAAGCTTTTTATTAATATAATTTTTTCAATACACTTTGGATTCTTGTTTATTTAGGCTAAAATCAAATGAGGTATAATTATGTATTTAAGTGTCTCTTTAATGTAAATAAGTTTGAATTTGTAATTACTGTGTATGGTGGGATTTGAACTCCAGTCCCCGCCATAGAGAGCGCCAATGCTATACCCTTACTCCTTAGTAACCGATTATGCAAGAGTTTATTTACATGGAACTTTTCTCTTAAGTAATACTTAGGGAACGCGGTGTTGGTTTATAGTGAAACATCATAAAAATTATATTATGTTTCATACAAACACCACCAACTCCAACCTAATATAATTTTTTCTTGAGATTTTAATGACCAGAAAAATAAATGTAATGTTTTTTTTTTGTACACCCATGATGTAAATGGAAAATTATTTATTTATTTACTATTAAGTATTCCATGTTTCAGTCTTAGCTTCTATAGAGGCTTTTTAAGGGTTAATAATAAATCATTCCATCAATTTAGATATTAGAATACATAAGTTAAGAGGTCAGGTATGTTGAATACATGGCCTATATTTTCAAAGAATTAAAAAATAAAATTCAAATACAAATATTCATAAGTTTTCTAGGTCTTTTTCCAATTTCCCAAAAATATAGATTAAATTAAAGTTTTATCTATTAAAAGACACAGGAACATATACCTTTATCCCCCCCCCCCCCCCCCCGATATTATATAACTTTCATTATAGAATATATATATAGATATAAAAACAAATTTGAGACCCTCCCCCGAATTTTTTTTGCTACCCGGTTAAAACGAATCCAAAAAATACATTTTTATATGTGAATATCCTCACCATGTACTAGCTCCTCTATCGTTCTATTTATTTATTTTATCAAGCTTGAATACCAATTAAATAGTTGGTTTTGTAATTCGTAAAAATTACCCAAGCTTTTCTTTTTATAAAAAACTTCGTCTTTTATTAAAAATACGTGAGCAAACTGAAAATGCACACATTTCTCTTTTATTAGAACACTTGCGAAAAATTCAGGCTAGATTCAATGTGCATCGTTTCTTCGTTTGCTGCAGAAAATAATTGTAACGATTTCGGTTATTGCTTTTGCTCTTCCTCGTCGTCGTCGTTGTCTCCATTAAATTAAATTTATAAATTAGTGTTATTCGGTTAATTAAACGCTCACCGGGGCCAGCCAGCCCTCTTTGCTCGTTGCTATTCATGACGCATGGGCCAGGGCGCCACTTTAAGGGGCGCGCGCTCCTTGTTAAGCTCTTTGATATGCCTAGGCCAACTCGGTATTATAGATTATGGAACGAATCTAAATACGGCAATTAATTGATGACCGGAGTTAGCGAGAGTAATTAATCCTTGACATCCCCGAAGATACAATTTCTTAATCGTTCCCATGGGATTAACCTTAATAAAAGTTACACTTTAATTATAGTCTTGGATGACATTTACTATTCGAAATTGAATAAATGATCTGTTTCTCTTTTCCTCTTTGCGTAGGAAATAAATTCTGGTGAGAATTTTTCTTATTTTTCAGATAAGCGTGAGAAAGAAAAATTGTCTATTGTCTTTACTGTCAGAGATGAAAAATTCTTACAGTTCCTTTCTGATAAGACAATATTTTAATATACTATATATATATATATATTATTTATGATACCTTTAACTTTTTTCAGAGTTCTCATTCTTTAATGAAAAATGTTGGCTCAACATTTTGAAAAAAAAAACTTGAATTTTAATTTCTTTCAAATTATTTATTAGTCATATTAGGGCTTGTAATCTTGTTAATTAATAGTACAAATTACAAAATTTTAATATACTATATATATATTATTTATGATACCTTTAACTTTTTTCAGAGTTCTCATTCTTTAATGAAAAATGTAGGTTCAACATTTTGAAAAAAAAAAAACTTGAATTTTGTACTTAATTTCTTTCAAATTATTTATTAGGCATATTAGGGCTTGTAATCTTGTTAATTAATAGTACAAATTACAAAAGCTAATTTCCTTATAAATTCATTCGTGAAAAAACACAAATTTTCTGAATATCCATCCCCTAGGACGTTGTATTTAATTAATCAGTTCGCGTGACTTCTTATTCTGTCTGATGCCGAGTTAAAAATGTTACCATTTTCTCATTCTGATGAAAAGAAATTGTGCAGAATGCAATCTGTTTTTTGAAAAATAATTTGTTTTTTTATGATAATGTTGCAAAGCCCTATAAGTCAAGATTAACTCTTGCAGCCCAAAGATATAACTTTCAGAGTGGATGTGCCGTAGTCGAAGTTACTTGTGGAGTTCATGATATTTTGAAGATTGTATGACCCAGGAAAGTTAGAATAAAGTTTTAGTTTCTAGAATCAACAGGGATCGACGAATTTGTGATTGCTTTTGTTTCTATATAATTTGACTGTGAAGAAAATTCGTATGTTTGTACGAGTATATTTAAAAATATGTTATTCTTAATATTTTAAATTAAGTTTATAATGAAGCAACCATTTTTTTTTTTTTTTATTGAACATCAATAGTTAAATCATGTTTAAATCTTTTCTTCCACTTGAATTCCATTTTCGAGAGTTAAATTCACTGAATGAGCGGAGATTTCGCTGTTAGCTGTACGAGAGGCAAATGTCGTTTTCATTCCTATTCAAACTTATGCCGGAGTTAGAGTCAGAAGGGAGTTGGGGGTGGTATTTTTGCATAGGAGATAAAAAACCCTTTCCCTTGAAGATACACCCTAGTCCATGTTTTTATATTGCCTGACTTGAGATTAGATTTAAAAAAAAGTCAGCCGAATGTGTTCGTTGACATGTGTCTAGTTTGCTTTTACAAGGGCGGAATGTTATTAATATTAATCAAACAAATTAAACAGAGAGGAAAAAATGATCTACGCCATTTATCATTCATAAATGGATATGTAAGTATCAAAAAAGTTGCAAGGACTTTAGTAGCTGGCAGTGAACAAAAAATACATCACTTCAATGGCAGAACATGTTTTCACTTTTAAAGTTTTACTTGGAAACGCCGGTTATCGAATTCCATGTTGTCATCCTGACAAGAGTTGGCCTGGTCTCGTAAATGACTTCAGCGGTCACCCCGAAACCCTAATATTAGGTATAAATAGGTTGTGTTATCCGGAGGGAGTGGCGTGCATTTCCTCCCCTCTCACGACTCATTTCCTTAATATGAGCTAATTTAGGGAGCGGCATCTTTGGGGCGCAAAACATAAGTACTTACTAAGGCAACGAGCCAGGTCATCCGAGTCGCGTGCACAAATTAAGTGCGAAAACGTTCATTTATAATCCAACTGGTCTAATGTAAAAATTAGAAATATTCGCTCCCGGGAATTTCTTCGCTCAATTATGCAAAGCAATACGGGATAATTGCGCTCTCTACTTAGGAGCGTGAACAACTGGGCCCTCATGTATCATATGAACATTGGTAGAAAAAAAAGAATAACGAAATTTAGAATAACGCCCACTATTTATTCTCTCTTAATTAAAAATATATTTTCATTTAAATTTATTCTCTTTCTCTGTGCTGGTTGATTAAGACATGGGAATTCAGTTTATTGTAAATATATTCAAATGAATTCGGAGCGGAAAAAGGACAAGTTGAATTTTAAAACAATAAAAACATATATTTTTTATTTATTTATTTTTTTAACCCGAGACCTATTACATGCAATACAACGGAGTTATCCACCCAAAATTAAACCAGCCACATATTGCATAAACTTCGGATATCTTTGTATCAGGTACTCTCAGCAAACCCCGTTGCCATATTATTTTACAATAAACCAAAACACTTCTGGGTTTTCATTAACATTGGATCAAATCGAGATCAAATACATAGAAACTAATGCTAATGCTAGTAATCGATTATACATTATTTTTCGTTTCAAAAGATCTATAATATTTTGATCAAAGTTCTTTTAACAATCAACAATCAACCCTAAATAAATCGTTTCCTCTAAATATGTGATCTGCAAACATTTAACAAATCTCCATGTTCAAAAGCGGATGAAATCAACGAATATATTTCCATCTTCTCTCAATCTTAAAACTTAAATTCCTCCGACTTGAATCCATCTCTCAATATTTCATTTTTTTTTTTTCTAGAATGGAAGTATACATTTTAGACTGTGATTTTTTCCATTATTAATATTAAAAACATTTATAAAAGTTATTTATCCAAGTTCTGGAACCGAGTTTATGCAAGACTTTGCTTGTTCAGCTTTCCATATCATGGGAGTGTATGAGGGAAATTGTTAATTAAGGTAGTTCTTTCACAAATTCAAAAATTCAAGATGTTTTTGAAACTTGAAATATAAGTCATTAAAAGCATAATACACATACTGTTAAAATTTGAAGACGATTTACCAAACCAAACATGAAATAATTGCAATTAAAAATGACATTTTTAATATAGGGTAGATAGGGAAAGGGTGCGGATATGATCATTATTTTTTTTTTCATTGAAGGACTTTCACCATCTTGATGAAAAACTAATATTTGTTAGAATAATATATTTGGTGTTACTTAAAAAAAAAAAATTGAAATTATTTACCACGTAGTTTTGATAAAAAACAAAAAAACAAACATTTGGGCGACTATTTTTAGTGGAGGGGATATAACACAATGGCTTGGAAACGGCCGACAAGTATGGGTGTATCTATATAGAGATTTCCTAGTGTGAGTGGACAGTCAGGTAAAAAAATACCCTAAAATTTTAGTTCCATTCATATTTATAGAGTGGTTACGAGGATAAAACTTTTGGCGTGGATTGTCGCGAAAGAACCTCCTTAAATCGGGTTTATCTATTTTCAATGATATCTTTGACTTCTAGCTTAATCAACTAACCGTCAGATATACTATGCGGAATCATTTAAAACTAGAACTAAATATTTCGGTAACCTGACTTCTATTTAATTTAACTTTAACCGGAGTCAAACAATCGCTCTCTTAGTCTGATTCTGACTCCCGTTGATATAATTATATCAAAATATTTACTGTCGCTATATTCAAGGAATTTTAATAATATTGGCATGCTTATTTTATTGTAAATTAAGTAAATTGATATTATAATATTATCATTATACTTTTATATAATTTGTTTAGCTTGTT
This sequence comes from Forficula auricularia, assembly GCA_024734495.1. NCBI lineage: Eukaryota > Metazoa > Arthropoda > Insecta > Dermaptera > Forficulidae > Forficula > Forficula auricularia. The sequence goes on from JALMQS010000075.1 coordinate 18,168,106, forward strand.
TATAATGATTATATTCTTTTTTTTAGGTAAGTAACTTCTGCTGATGGTCCATTTTTATCCTATCTTCTAAGAATATAGCGGTGAGTCTTAATTGTCTTCTATTATGTAGAGAAATAAATTTAAGAGATGGGAGTTCTGGATATTTATATTTTTCTTGATATTGATGTTTTACTAATCATGTACTTTTTGAAGATATATAAATATCATTTTTATTATAATATTGATCTAAAACTACTTTTTCACTCATAAATAAAAATCTAATATTCTGCCTTGTTTAATTATATATACCGGGTGAGTTTTTTTTTATCTTGAGAGAGTCTTATTTATAACTCAAAAACAGTGCATTATATGGAAAAAACTTTCAAATAAAAGTTTATTTATATCGAAGGGGAAACTAAACTACGCTATTGTTTGTCGACGTAGAACAATCTTTCAAGGGTATTTCAAGGTCAAGTTCTGTTTTTTAAATGGAATCATATATTTTTCTTTAAGTCATCTTATTTTACAAATAAAAAAACTGAACAACTTTCATAAGAACTATTTTTTATACAACATCAAATAAACAAAATACATGAACAATTAGATCTCAAAAAAATCTTAATAATTATTTTTAACAATTATTTAACTTAATTATCAAATAATAATGATTACATAATTAATTATTAAATTAAAAAGTTACAACAATGAAAATAAGGGTTTATAATGATATTAAAATTTGATTATACTCAGATTTAAGAAATTATTTTCTACTTAACTTCTTGAATTTAAAAAAGCTTATTTCTCGTGTCAATCCAGTAGATAGTTATATTGTATTACAATAATAAAAATGTAGTATTTTTTTTAAGACAGAATTGAAATGGTCTTAATTTATTGTAAATATGGAAGAAGTGTTATTGGGCTGCCATTGAAATGGATGCCGAGCGTTTTCCTGATAGGATGCGCCCTCACAAGCTTCATTTTATCGTGTGGTAAATCTGTTAAAAAAATAAGAAAATTGGAACTGGAATTCATCCAGAAGACTTGCTATACACTCTGGAATGTCACAGAACATAGTCCGAAAATTATTAAATTATTAATTATTATTAAATTATTTATTTACTAATTAAATATTTAATCATTATTATTTGATAATTAAGTTGAATAATTGTTAAGAATAATTATTATTTGAATTTTTTTGAGATCTAATTGATTTAATATTTTGTTTATTTGATATCGTATAAAAAATAGTTCTAATGAAAGTTGTTCAGTTTTTTTTTTTGTAAATTTAAGCAATGTAAAGAAAAATATAGGTTTCTATTTAAAAATCAGAAGATGACCTTGATATACCCTTGAAAGCTTGTTCTAGGTCGATAAACAATAACTTAGTTTGGTTTCCCCCTCGATATAAATATACTATATTTGAAACTTTTTTCATATAATTCACTGCTTTTGAGTTATAAGACTGTCTCAAGATAGAAAACTCACCCGGTATATATGCAGACATTATTGCAAATCCAATCAAGACTATATGCCGCAGCAGAAAGTCTGCCAAAAAGTAAATAAATTAAATAAAAAGAAATTGCATTTCAATTGATTGAGGGGGATGAGACCAATCGACTTGATTGGGGAATAATGGAATTGAAATAATTATCGGAAAAGAGGTTTTTTTATCTAATTAGATTTTTCCTCTTATTAAAAACAAGGACTAAAGATGAATAAGGACACTCGATGGTGGAGAAGTAATCTCCGGAATCGAAGCAAAAAATACAATGTATACATTAATTAATGTAAAATAATTGGTTTAATAAAATTTATAAAAAAAAAAAAAAAAAAAATTGCATTTCAATTTTTTTTTAATCTAAAATACGATAATCACATCAGTCCATAGATATAAGTAAAATATTTTATCATTAAAATAAAATTTTAAACTAATAGTATGTATTTAATTGATAAATTATTAATTATTATTTTACCAAACTTATTATAGAATTTCTTTTTCAAATAATAGAAAAATGTTACTTTGTTTCGAGATTCAAGGCAGAAATATTTTTCTTTTATGAAAGGAAAATTTTTGAAAAAAGTATTGGAAGAAATTACTCTTAAAAAAAATTGTAGCGGGTGTACTATTTAATCAAAACCTTTAAACTCAAAATTTTATAGTTATTAGTTAAACGGACACACCACACTACCTTTCTATTTGTTTTGCATAAATATGTAAATGAAAATAAATTAGTTTTTATTTAGACTTGAATTGTTGAAATTGTTATAAAACTTGATCTGCAATTCATTAGTATAACAATAGCACAAATTGCAACAATAACCATCTTGCATCAAATCTAAAACACCACTTGCTAGCCAGAATGGTAAAATTTGTAGAAAGTATAGAAAAAATTACGCATCATTTCATCAATTAATGACTAATTATTTATTAGCTCTTATATTTTATTATTTTCTTTTTTTATGGTATTTTCTGATCTGAGTAAAATAAACCAGACTCCTATGACGGTGGTGGAAAAATATCTTAAGTAGATTGCTTTTCGAGTTTTTTTCCTGGGTTTCAATGCAATTATTCTACATTTAACCCCGACACGAAAATCTCCAGATGCCAGCCTGTAATACAAGATCCTGTTTCTCAGGTCTTTTATTGATATTAAAGCGTAGCTATAAATATTTTAGTAGTGGGTCGGTTAGAAATGGCGCCGGGTAATTAACAAAGTTGCCTGGAATATCGTCTAGTATTCCAAGTGGTATTTCACGCCTAATGTCGGATATAAAATCCTTAGAGCCCCATTCATGAACCGATTGCTGAGCACTTTGCCTACGAAGAGACAGTATGGGGTTCGATTGGTTCCACTTGCAAGGGCTTAATTACGTGTTGTCGGACACGCAGAGGCACAACCAGGCACGAGTCGCCGTTACCTGGTCTTTTACACGCACCGTCAAGCGAGAAAAGCCCCTAATTGATTTCCATATTAAAGTCCTATTGTTATCTGTCATTATCCATGTAAAACTATTTTTCTCTCTCTAGTCTTTTTTATGATAAAATCAAATCTCATATTCTATTTGAATTCATGCCAAAGCACATATTCACGAGAAAACCTCGGAAATGAGTCTTGGGGGGATAGCAAACGACACATTTTGCTCAGTTCATACATACGGATCGTCTTCCAAGATGCGGCGGAATTCCGCCAAACAGCGCAATTTCGAGCCCGATGTAATAACATAAAGGGGCAATTCATTCATTCTTGGCTCGTGCGTCTACGGCCGTAACCAACTGATGTTACACTTCCACACAAATTCATTGAAAAATTAAAATAAATTCATGTCATTCAATAGGCATTTGAGAATGTGAAGGCTGTCAAGGAGCTATTTAAGATATAATAAACACCATTGGAATTAAATGGAGTCCCGGCTTCTGCAATATGTTAATCAAATGGATCATTTAACATGTCCGCATCAACAATAGATCTTTCTGGATAGCAGACTAGACACATGGATGTAATAAAAATCCGATCGAGTTATTCTAATTAAAAGCGTGAACTCGTTGAAAAGAACAGTTAGGCTTTTTAGACCTGCTGATGCTCCCCTTCAATGTCCACTAGCCAATTTTGTCGGGGATCCAGAACCGAATTATCGGCGCCATGTTTAGCAGCGCGGAACGTGTAAAAACAAAGATAAGTCTTAGAAGGGGAAGATCCTCCGATCCCGGATTGATTGGGAAGTAAAGAACAGAAGCGGCCAAGAAGAACGAAACAGCTCAAGAAAGGGAGTTAGAGGCGAGGGGAGTTCTTCAAGAGACAAGGGTGGGACATGATTAATTCAAGAAGTGCGTGGGAAGGCCAGACACTTGGTAATAACTTACCCAACATCTATAAAATATCCAACGCCTTGATATAAGCTTTGTCTGATTTCAGTCCAATCCAATAAAAACTTTCCTCCTGTACCACTAGTACTATTTCGTTCCCCAGCTATAAAATTCCTTCGCTACCTCTGAAGACGGTAATCCAACGCTTTCATTCATTATTTCCTGAATTATCAATAAGTAGTTTGAGAATGGCTGAAGCATGGATTGTCATCCAAAATTCTCAAGACAAAACTTTTCCACCGAGAACGAAGCTTATAACGCTTCTAATCATAATCCCGATTCGCCTCCGAATTTTAAACAGCGCAGCGGTTTCAGTTTCTAAATGAATCCCTTCTTGTGCCTGGGGGAAATGAACTGAGCGCTCGTTATGACGATTATAAGATTTTATATCACGTTGTTCCCAGCGACATCATTTTATTCTCAATTGTATTCAAGGCCCTAAAAAAATCATAGCAGAGTTTTCATATAACATTTGAATAACTTCGCTGGTTTTTATAAGGAAAAATAACAGTGATATTTCTTCCTGGTGAAATAGTCGCTGACATCGTTTCGTATAATGTATATACAGGGAGAGGTGTGCGTTGGTAGGGGACATGTTATGTAATATATATCGTGAAGCCCTAGAACTTTTGATTGGTTTGAAAATATTTTCAAATCGTTTTCATAAATATTTATTGGTTGGATATAGCGAAGGATGCTAAATCTCAACGGCATATAATTGCCAGCAGGACTTTGTCGATACTTCTTATTTATGACTGGCGATGAAATGTTTGGAATCGGAATATCGCTCTATGGAACATTTTTAACTGGAATCGCAATCGTTTGCCTTGACTCTAGATGGCAACTTCTTCTTTTTTAAGCGATCAAATTTCAAATTTTAACGATCTCACCAATAAAACAAAAGTAAAAAAGAAAAACCACTCTTGGAATCAATAAACAACTCATGGGAGAAATTACTAATGGAATATTGTTTGGAACTTTTATTGTTTTTTCAAACTTTATTAAAATTGATAACTGCATATTTATTTGTATTTATGAATAGTTATTGGTCCACGAATGCTTTTATTTATCTTCCCATGTTTTTTTTAAAGATATCTCATTCGCCTTGTAGCAACAACTGTTTGGGTTGGGTGCTCAATGTGTAAATGGTTGGTTCTAAATATGGACCAACCGGAGTATAATTCACTTGTCTCGTAGCCGTCGCTTTTAATAATCCCGTAGCACTAACGAACTTCATTCATTATTTTGTGTAGGGAATGAACAAACTATTTGAGAATACACCCGTTGAAAGACCAATCTATCATCCTACTTGATTAAAATAATGAACAATTTGAACATCGATTTTAATTAATATTCATTAATATAAACCACTCTTGCGGAACCATAAGCAAGAAAATATTTTTTTTCTGGAATCATCCCTATTTTTATTCTTTTTAAACTATAATTATTCTCTTAGTTTTTTTTTTAGTGTGTGATTGACATATCCGGTGCGTAGAGAGAAAGGAAGGTGGATATTAAATTTGTCCATTCAAAATTATTACTGTTTTTCATTTTCATTTTTTTTATTTATTTAACAGCAGCCTTTAATGAATTTATTTCAAATTATATTTAATGTAATTTATTATTGTAATCAAATTACGAAACAAAAATAAAATATATGTCAACATCGAATTAGAATTATTACCACAAGTTTAATGAAATGTAATAAATATTAATGTTTTACTGTTTTGACTTTTGAATCATGATTGTGCATGTTAAAGAAAAGAACTAGTTTTAGTTTTCTATCACAATAGAAAACTAATATCAGGAAATTATTTTATTATTTTTGAAAGGTTAAGACACTCATACAGTATAGTACATTATACAAGAAAATCACAGGGTCCAATCTTGAAAAGTGCTCAATTTCATTTTCTCCTTTTTTTTAAAAAAAATAAAATAATTTAGTGATTTGTAGAATTAACATTAAGAATTATTTAATAAAATTATTTGATTTTCACAGTTCTTTACTTAAAATAAAAATTAAAAACTAACATTTAAAAAAATAAATAAAAGTATAAAAATATATTGGGAAAAATCAGAGGCACTAGTTAACGTAGAAGTAAATAATTATATTCTCTTATAGTGGAATAGAGTTTGTTTCCCCAATAACTTCTGCTAATAGAAGATGTCAGCAGGGGTGAATTCGGTATTTCATTATCCGAAATTATTAATTCCATATTGGGGGGTCGGGGCATCCGGCTAAAATCTGACCCCGGGGTAGAGACAAATTTATAATAAAATAATAAATAGTATCGTAAATTGGCTTATGGCTAGAAAGGCCGAAAAGAAAAAAAAATCCATATTCTATATAGTAGATATCACGTCTCTTGTGATTTTCGCCATAAATAGAAATAGTCAGTTTGTAGAGAGGGATAGAGAATTACACTAACACTATAAATATTCAGGTTCGGTTCTCTAGCTGGTTCTTTGGTGTCTAAATTTATTTTTCTTTGTATTGACTAATTAATTGTAATATATACATAAATAGAGAGGTTTGGGGTTTAAATTGAATTGTATTAAGGGTACGATTTGTGAATTTTGGTCTCGAAGAATTGAAGATATTTGGATTCGGGAAAAATAGAATCTAGGAATTTTAAGCACAAAACTTAAAGAAAATGTGGTTTAAAAAAAATTCTATTATTATTTTTATTGCAGCTCTGCTAGCCACATTGATATTTTGAAAACACCAGAACAAATAAGATCACGTATGTTAAGAATCATGTAACGACGTAAGTTCTAAGTATTATTATCATTTGCGTACATAATTTGTATTAATTTGAAAGTTTTTCATAGGAAAATAAGGACAAGTTTTTATGTGTGACGTTTTTATTTTTCAGCCAACGTTTCGTCGACTTTGCGGACTTCTTAAGGGCTTCAAATAGTCATGCAAACATTCGCCTAAATTTTCTTTTTATCTTCGTTACTATTGAAGACCATCAGAATACACAATTTTCAAAAATATTTGGCACATTCACATAAACAATTTTTCCTTCTATTCTTTAAATTAATAATTATACTAGACAAAACAGAAATACATAGAATGAGACAAAACCGTTTTTTTTAAACAATAGAATATACTTTTTTTTATTGAGCTTTACATTTAGAAATCTCAAATTTAACGAAGATAAAAAGGAAATTTAGACGAATTTGAAGCCCTGAAGAAGAAGGTAAACTCGACGAAACTTTGGCTGAAAAATAAAAAAGTCACACATAAAAATTTGTCCTTATTTTCCTATTATAAACTTTCAAAGTAAATTCTAAGCTAGTGGTCGTATTAGAAACTGATGTCCATTTTCTAAATTAAAGTGACACTTAAAGTAAATATAAGTCAAATTTTAAGTGGTCAAAACGGGCGTGTTTGTAGATGCTGTTGGCATATTTAAATCAGCCGTTCAAAACCAAGTCGTGTGGTGTACCATATGTATATCCTATTGGAATAATTATATTGATTAGTCAAGTCTAAAAGAGTGACGCTGATCGTTGTATTCTGTAAATTAATATCTTATGAGTTTTGTGCATTCATATATATATAGTAGTTTAAAATAAAATAAATAAAAACAAAATATAATAAAAAGATGACATTCATTTTATTTTATTTCATTATAAATGTCATCATATTTTTAGATTATTATCAAATGGAGAATTGCATGTGCCATAAATACAGATTATACACACAGGTAAATATTTATGATGATGATTTTTACATATTTTAATTAAAAGTAATAGTTGCGCTATAAATTCTGAATTGTTGTACCGATGAAGTGAAATCATCAATTTTTTCTTGCAAAGTTAATTAAACAGTTATGTGCTCTCCCCTCCGGTAACATGACAATTCTGACACCTCGCGAAGAATTAATCGAGGTAAATAATCTTTGTTAAGTCGGATCAGGATAAATTGCAATTAAATTAATAATAATAGCCCATCTGTTCGAATTGCACCTAGTTAATTAGCAGGTGCACTTTAAGCGTGGTAAATACCCGGTGTCAGAGCGATATGGCGAATCTCCCAACTGACAGACGGACGGACAGCCGATCGATTTAAAGGCCATTCACTTTATCTAGACAGGGGACCCCAATTAGCCAATCACCGACCGTGACTCAATACAGGGGCCCTCATTGCCCTCAATTTGTCCCATCCCCTTTAGGACACAAGCATTGTCAGCCAGGGATGGACACTGATCATTTACAAGTAATTGAAATACAAAATACTAATTACAATCGTTTTGATAATTTGTAGCCAGATTTACAACAAATGAAAATAATCATTATCTTCTATTTGGTTAGTTGTGAAAATCTGTGTTGTTGACATTTTTAGAAACTTAATATGTGCGTCTTCATTTATATTTCTTAACACTTTTATTTTCACTGACTCCTCTGAAACAAAGAACACCTTTCTTTTACTTAGGACTACAACATGTTTTATTCCAGATAATAATCAATTAATTTCTCATTTATCATAAAAAGAGATACCAGTGAGGTTGTCTGTCCTCTGCTTAATCCAAATAACATATATATTTAACCAATATATATTACATATTTATATTTGTAAAATATGGATATGTAAGTATTTATATTTATGTGCATCAAGCAGAGGACAAACTTATTGATATCTCTTTATGAATCAACAACTCTGCTATTCTCGGCAAAATAAAATATTTTCAATTATTTCTCCTTTGTCATTTGAAAAGGTAAAAATATTTTGTTAATTATTGGTTCAAGTCATAAATATCAATCTCGCTCCCCCCTTACAAAAAAAAATTGAAAATTTGTAATATTATAATCAAGGGGTGATTCGCGATTGGAAGTAGTTGTACACCTCTTTGGAAGTATTTGGAAGTACTTGGAAATATTTGGAAATACAAGTTGAAGTAGGTGTACAGCATATTAGGTTGCGGTTCACCTCTCGGTTATATCATCATCATCATCATCATCGTTGAGTTAAGTGGGAGATAAATTTAACCGAATTTATCGCGCGGAGAATTTACCACTGCTTGAAGCCCCTAAAACCTTAGTAAATTGGATATTGAATTGTATCTAAGTTTCTGAGATTGGCTCGTGATCCCGGCTTCTTTTCCTTCTGCTCTGTTCTTTTCACGATGGAGGGGCCAGCCCATACTGGCCTTTAGGGGATCCACCTTCTGGTGTATCTCCTTCTCACATCAATATCATTAAAAAAAAATTAAAAAAAAGTATACAGTCCTAAGACTGGTTTGATGCAACAATCCGTCTCCACTCGACTCTGTCTCCCGCCAGCTGTTTGACCTCTCTAAATGTCTGGCATCCCATATCCCCAATTATTTGGTTGAAATATTCTAATCTGGGTCTTCCCCTTCCCCTTTTCTTTCCCACCTCCCCTTCCAAGATATCCCTAAGCAGTCCCCCATGTCTCAGTGTGTGCCCCATCATCTGACCTCTTCTCTTCTTCAGACTCTTCCACAAGGTTCTTCTTTCTCCGATTCTTTCAAGAACTTCTTCATTTGTAATTTTATCCATCCATTTGATATTCATCATTCTTCTGTAGCACCACATTTCGAAAGCCTCCAATCTCTTTCTCTCCACTTTTCCAATTGTCCAGGTTTCACGCCCGTACATGGCCGTACTCGGTTATAATGAAAACAAATTTTAATTGAAGGAAAAAATTGAAATCTTTTTCAAGACTCGGTTCGCTTTCAGGCTAGAACCGGCCTCTAGTAATAAATAGTAAACTTAATTATAAATTGTTTATGACATCTTCTTAAAATTTCAATTAAAAATTTATGTTTTCTATATTTTTGACCTGTAAGTTAGAGCCCCTGTTCTCCGCGTTAGAAATACAAACATTTTGGCATAAAAAACAACTTTCCGTTCTTAAGTTAAGAAATCCAGACAGACAGACAGACAGACAGATAATAATTCATTATAGAAAATTACTTTTCTCTCCACGTTTCGGAAATTGTTAAGCACAATGAACAAATATGTATCGTTTTTTTGTTTTTTGCATGAATTCAATAACAGGGCCAGGCAGGCAAGCTTCAGTACATTATATAATGGTATACTGAATATGTAAAATTTTAAATTGTCATAATTGTTTTTTTTTTCATTTTTACTATATAGCTTTCATTTAGTTACATTTTGTAAAACTTTCTATTTGCTATTGTTAAATATAAATTTTGAATGATTCTTTTTCCAAAATCTCCCGTATCTGCAAAACGTATATGAATATTATGCAATTTCAAAAAGGGCACATCTCGCATATTTTGAAAAATACACTTTTTCATATACTTAAATGTAATCTAAAACCTTCCCTGCACGTACTATTCTCGAAAAAGGCAAAACTCTGGTTTTAATTTTACTGCCCCCAAAATCTAACTAAATAATAAATTTTATACATTTTAGACTACTTTAAAAAATAATTAGTTTTTTTTTTTAATTCCTGAACATTTTCAATTTTCAGAGTGCCCTTTTGGAAATTACATATTCAATTGAAATATGCATTTGACATATTGTTATTCAGTTATCCTAACTTAATTTAATTGATATCTTGTATCTGATTAATGGTTTTCCGAGTAATTTGTATTTTGTATCTCGTTACTCAAAAAACTGTAACTTGCCCATCCCTGACGTCAGCTAGCCATTGGCGTGTTTCGTTCCCGTCACCTCTTCCACGTTTCTATTATGCATTAGAATATAAATTCAATTTAAGCTTGTCGTCTACTTTCATGCAACTTGCCGTGACAATAACAATGTTTAATTACCCAACTTTCTTCAGAGAAAAACGGGTGCCATTTTTGTTTTTGTGGCCAACCCAAATGTCCCTCGACGCCACTATAGGATATATTTTTCAAGGGGGATTTTTCCATTAGCTAGCTAGCTGTTTTACATGTGTAAACATTTCCAGCGGGGAGTCATTTAATTATTAAAATAACATTAGTTTAATTAGAAAATGAATGGCTCTGTTTATTTAAGAAGGTCCAGATAGAACAGCCATTCGGTATTTATTGCCCGAGCGCATCGGCGGGGTCATATTTATGACATTCTATCTCTCTATCCAGTTGTAAATAAAAGCTAAAATGGACTTGCCAACCTGGAGGCCCAGAGAAAGAATAAATGACAAAAAATATTTGGTGAAGCCCATTAATCAAATCCCAGGGATTAATTTATTAACTTTAAAAACAAAAAGGTTTTTTAAATAAAAACTTTTCGAATGAGAAAAAAATAGTATTTATTTTCATAACATAAATCCTTTCAAATCCGGGATTTAATTGAAATGTTTACATTAGCAATTATTTTCTAAAATAATAATAAAAAGTTCTGCCAGTGGATCAGAGGCGCCAATTAGGAGGCCCGCATATTCAGCCGAACGTTCGTTCCATCCATACCTGGATTTTTATTCATTAAACTTTGTTGCCAAGAATGAATGGGATTTCTCATTCAAGAAGCGGCCTGGGAATCCAAGAACTGAATCTTTATGGGAATGAAATTAAAAACAATTCACGAATAATAAATGGGATATAAATTTTATTTCATTTGATAAAGATCGCTTTATAGAATGCAAATAAAAAAATTAAATTATAGTTTACACTATGACAGAGGTTCAGATGTTATTTATTAAATCAATCGATTTCTCTATAAATGTAATAGCATATAATTCATTGAATGAGTTCTTTTAAGATATATAGAAATTAGTTAATAACTCAACATCTTAAGCAGAAAAAGTTAATGAGGTTGTTATTTGCTTGATACAAATTAACATATACCTATATAAAGTAAATTATATATAGTAATTCGTTTGTGGAGTGATCAGTTGACTGTGATAATAACATAAATAATTTAGGTACATCAAATCGGGGATATTTGAACTCAGATAGAATATGTTAATTAAAAAGACAAGAAGGTCAAACTCTCGAAACTATAGTAAATTGAAAGTTTTTGTGCCGAAACTCTAGTAACTAACAAATAAATTATATATACCTATATAGGTATAAGTTTATTTGCATCACTCATTCAATACTTTATCTGCTTTGCATTGAGTAAAGTAGAAATTTGTGGTGTAGTCATACTCTTAACTGATCTGCCAACTAAGTTGTCTAAATAGCAGGGGCTCCCATGATGCGAGGAGGGGTTATTAAATGGCTGATGCTGCTATGGCAAACAGCAAGCGTGACGCGACAGGTTTGAACATGATTGTGTCTGATGATGCTTCCCTCACCCTCTACTCGCTAGACAAGCCTGCACATTGTCTGTAGCAATCGTCAATAGTAGTCTCTGCGTCGCGGTCAGATTGAGCAACGGTTGTTACCTCAGGAAGGCAAAAAGGGGGATAAAATTGAGAAATCAGATGGTTCGATTTGTTTCTAATTTAACCATGAAAAGATAGATTTCCAATTTTCTCGTTATTTATCACCACTTCTCGTAACATGTAAGCAAAAATATCTGTAACATCTCAGATTAAGTAAGGAGTAATTTTATTTCATAAAGTCGACTCTTATACTCTCGGCAAAAAATTTATATAGATTGTTTGGAATTCTCTCAATGTACCTACTATTTTCTACAATCTTTATTCAATGTTTAAAGATCTAGGCCTTTCGCCTCCATTCCACTTGTTTTCCCTTCTTTTCAAGATTACAATTCGTGTATTATAGATGCTGCACCTTCTGGGTCTAATACTCTGTTTTACATTGTTAATATTATTAAAGAGCAAACTGTTTAGTTTCATCCTTAAGCTTCCATAGACTCCGAATAAAATTAATCTTGTCTCCCTCTTTCGATTTTTTAAGGTACCCTTTAAGTATTTATAACAATGTCCTTGCCAAAAAAATCTGACTCAACATGGTTTAAAGATTTCTTTCATATTCAAGCCATTTTTTTAAATTTTGCCTTTTTCTTATTTAATTAAACAAAATAATTCTCTTTTTTGTTATTTAAAAAATAAAAGTAAATCTTTAATAAAATGCAAATTAAGGAATGAATCTACACACTTGAAATTAAACGTTATGTAGATTCCGTAAAAAAGTTTTCGCTAGTTAAGAGGAATGAATGAATATACATTCTTGAGTTTTCTTTGCGAAGCAAACAAGCTCTGAGCCCATGTCAAAAGCTGCTAATTAATTTTACCCTGGTCTTTCGTAAACATATTTCTTCTAGGTTAACTTTTCTTAAATTTCAATTTGTGAATTATTATATTGTCGCCACTTATAAAATAGCCATAAACTCCGTTATGGGGCTTTTACAAGACAATATAAGTTATCTTTATATCTTGAACAATAACTACTACGAGAGTAAAGTTTTGGTTTATTCATCTATGGCGATCTTAACTTCCTTCCTGGTTTACGACGCAACAAACTTTTCAACAAATTTACCTAAATTACTCACTTGGAAAAAATTGAATATTATGGCTCTTTAAATTTAAAACGTTTAGGCAAGCACTGGCAATTTCTTTTTGAATGGGGGACTTTCTTGAATAAGACAAATATTGAAAAACAGAAAGAAAGGATTTAATGCGGTGAAAATTTCCTAATTCCTTGAAAGGATTGTTTAGAGCTTTTCAAAAAAGCTTCTACTTGAGGCTTTTGTTTTAATCCAAAGGGCAAATCTCTTTTATAATTCCCATTCATATTTTCTTAATTTAATGTTCCCCTTTCGTATCTTTTATTATTGATAGACCTCGATTAAGATTACAATAAATATTCAAAATGAAAATTAATAATTTGTTTTCATATAAGTTGAAAAAAAAAATATAAATGCTAAATAATTAACATAAAGAATTACTTTAATTTTCTAATTTTGAAAAAGAGTAGGAAAATAAATAAATAAATACATAATTAATTTATAATACAGGGGTTTCCCCCTAGCTTCAGAACTCACTCCCCCAGTTTCATGGAAAGTTGCCCCCCCCCCCCCATTTATTCTCTTCTAAAGAATTAAAAGAGCTTTTTATTACCTTTTGTTGAAGTTATAAGACTTTACCGTTTTTATTTTTAACATATAATGCTAAAATGCAACAATTTTCACCCCCCTATCCCATGTAGGCACCCTTGTTTGATAATTAAATATAACCATTTATATTGTATTAATTGATAGCGTTTTTCTTTAAGAGACGGACTGGTATAAATATACAATTGGATGTTGATGAAGGCATCATCGATTGCTTTTCTATCGAGATGAAATTTTATAATGTTTTCTTGGCATTGTCAAAGGAGACAGGAAGTAATTATGAGTTGATATACTTTCATTGACTTTTCCTTACACTGAAGAAGGAGAGAGTAAATCTCCGAAACGTCGGTTATCGAATAAATGTAAAATAATAAAACCGATATAGTCTTATTTTTTACAACCACTGGACTGCCTTCATCAACATCCAATTGTATATTGTATTAACTTTAATAAATAAATAACACTTGGGTTTGTATTTATATAAATATATAACGTTCACTGAAACAGTGAGTTTGGTTTCGAATATTCCTCTTCTCCTTGTTTCTCTGTGTTTGCAACATTCTAAACCAGAAATGGGTTATTATATCATATTCTATTTGGAATTCTAAAAATAGGTTATTTATTGTTGATTTGATGATTCAGTGGTTGAATTTTTGATATCAAAAGAGAAACTGAGTCTGAAACTACTAAGAATAACCATTTTCCATGAGGTAGGCTCATCAGAATGTATCATTTTCAAACCTAATTCTGAAGTTATTCCAATAGCTCGACTGAGAGTGTTGGAATTTTGTGAGAGTTCACTGCTCTCTCTAGATATGGAGAAGATAGAAGAATCAAATAATTTTAAGCCTATTTCAACCAACGAATTCGAAAAAAATTTTGTCTCTATGACTTCTAGCTACAAAAATAATTTTCCTGTTTTCCTCTTCCTGCAATCTTCACTGAGATCAAGACTCGATTTAAAAGAAGAAGATGTTTATGAACCCTGATTGATGATTGTAAGAACGTTTAAAGATGGACGTAGGCAGATAGGTCGAGTCCCTACAGCCATGGGGATAAACGTAATGGCAAATGAAGTGGTTCGACATTTTTCTAATTTGAGTTGGCGAATCGCATGCTACGCCCAAAGCAGACTTTGTGGGAATTATTAATTTTTATTCATCGGAACACATAGCTATAACATAGGAAATCATGGAAACGTTTTTTTGATGAACCAAGAAGTCGAGAGAGGCGGTGATGGTTGGGACATCTATTAGTCTAATATAAAATGAATTTAAATTAAACTTAAGATAAAGATAACTCTAAAATAAAATAAATCCACAGCACACATTCAAGTTTATTAAGGGAGTTTTTTATAGCTGTAGTAATTTATTTGTTTAGGTTTAAAATAAGAGGCGTGCAGCTTCAATTTTTTTCTTTTTATTGATTTCTCAATTCCCACTAACGTTTCGGCCATTGGTATAAAGATGTATGCTACCAGCAAATAGAACAATTGTTGGTGGTTAATGGTTACCCAAGGCATTTTGTTAGAACTGTGCGCCTATGCTACCAGAGGAAAAACAGTCAACATAGGGGAGATATAACAACACCTAAAACAAACCCAAACATTGTAAAATTGTATAGAAGCCTCACATATATACCTGGCTTATCCGAAAATATAAAGAAATTAATAGGAAAAATAGATGATAGTGTTGTGGTCAGCTATAGACCAAGAACAACACTATCATATATGTATAATAATAAGACTCCCACCCCCTACCTAAATAACTCAAACTTGATATACAGGATCCATTGCAGGGATTGCGACCAGTGCTATGTGGGTATGACCTGTCAATACCTAGCCCACCGTATCTCTCAACATAAATATAATGTTGCAAGAGAGGAAAAACACATAGCACTGGCCGCACATGCTCTTGATGAAGGCTATACATTTGACTTTGAAAACACTAAAATTCTGCACTTTGAAGATAATGTATGGAAAAGGCAGATTTTGGAATCAATGTATATATTTGTAAATAAGACTAAATTTTAAGAGAGAATTTAATTGTACTATATTGTCATATAGAAACGTGTTAATTGGTAATTAATTTGACGAACCTGATTAAAGGAAAATTAATAAATATTGTGTCTATATATAGATATCTCATTATATGTAATTTGTCATAATGACCAATTAATGAAAAATAATTATATTGATTTACTCTTGAAGCCATTTCCAAATCGACATTTCGTCTTGAAAGAAAAAAAGTCAATTGAGAAGATTATATCTTTCGGCCTTCTGGCGAACCCTGTAAAAAGTTTTGTATATATCCTATTTATTTATGTTTTTTGTATATAATTTGAACTAATGACAAGTGTATCAAAATTTTTTTTTATATAAATATTGACTAATTCCCGGTAAGCAGAAAAATAAAAATAAAATTGTAATTGATTATATGCTCGGGTGAGACTGATTTGTTGTCATTAATATTGTTCTTTTGTTTAGCTCTGAAGATGGCCATAACCAATGACCGAAACGTTATTGGGAATTGAGAAATAAATAAAAAGAAAAATTGAAGCTGCACGCCTCTTATTTTAAACCTAAACAAACATTCAAGTTTGTATTCTCAAAGCAGGGATCTCTCAGATAGCACTAGTAGTACACTGCCACCGATTGAGAACCATTGCACTAAGATAATAGAAAGCCCTGAAAGAAGAAATGAATTCGAAAAAAATGTATCTTTTTGTTTTCCTATATTAAGGGGGAAGTAATATATAGCTAGAGCTAGTCGGATCGGTGTTCAATTTCGAGATTCAATATTAATAATCCAGGCTGACCCTTCTCTCTTCTTCTATCTCGATTCCAGCTTATCAGAGGGTTTCAGAGGATCTTCACCCTCCAACCCTATTAAATTTTCATGTAAATCTCTTCATTCTATGGCAATTTTTCCCTTCACTTGTTCTTTTACTTTCGTCAGGTTCATCCATTGTACGCTTCGTCTCTACTTTGAAAGAAAATCGAAATATTTTGCATTGGAAAATTTATCTCATCCTCCGATTTTCGTAATTAAAATGTTAAATTAAATTGTTGGCACATTAATCATTGCTTTGTTGTTTTGATCAGAGAGCTTTAATTCGATGTTACATTTGATTTCGATTCGATTTATTCTCTTCCGATAGAAATAGACCAAAGTCGAGTTCGACCGATGTATTTCGAGACGGTCCAAGCCTTGAAAAATAAATGAATAGGGCATATCAAAATAAATAAATAAATATAAGTTTATGCGTTCCCTTTTTGAAAAGCATTGTGACATTTTCGTTACTAATGAATAGCCCTGATAGTGCCAAAACAAAATATTATATTTTATAAACAGGTGGCGAACACTAATGAGGTCGTATTTCCCAACCTGGCTTCATTAAAAGCAAAGAAATAGTGTGACTCTTGCTTTTGTTCATTAACGTAATATTTACAATCTATTTTTTTAAATATTTCATTTTTTTATTATCCCGTTAGAGGTTTTTTCTTTAAATTATGATTTTTATAAATGAAGATTTACATTTTTGTAAAGTAACTACATAATTCTAATTTTAAATTTATATTACCAGAAATAATAAAATAAGCTATGTTTGCTTTTATTTTCAAATTGAAATTTGAATTTATAATGTTTATCAAAGATTTTATTAAATAAATAAATAAGTTTAATTGTATTTAAGAAGTTCTGGACCCCATTTTGGAATCAAACCCCAAGTGCCAAAACGGTACGAGGGTAATTGGCTTTCCTTTGAAAACAACCACTTCTGATATTTATTTATTTATTTCAACGGCATGTGCCTTTAAAAACATTAAAAAAAGTAATACAAAGAAACACTACTTAGTAAAAAGTGGAAAAAAACAATAAAGTTAAATATACAAATAATAAACAATAATACAGAGTAAATCAGATATAATAATTATGATAGTGAGTATTTAAATATATGAAAGTGTGTTTATTTTTATAATTCTAGACAGATATGGTCAGTGCGTCGGCCCGAGTGACGCTCAAAAAACCTTATGTAAAAATATTATTAATAACCTTCATAAATTGTCATTTTAATGTGACTTTAGTCCATGGACTCACCTAGAAATAGCTTAGAAATTTTGGAATTATTTGCATTTTTGAAAATTCGACTTGTTTTATTTATTTATTTATTTTTTATCAAGGAAGCAAAAAAGTATGAACATGCAATTTTTCAAAACAAATTTATATTTTTATTTTTTATGAAATTAATATGAGCAGAAATGCTATAAGCAAGAGGCAAGGGCAAGAGGATTGAGGAGTATCACAAGAATGCACTTTCTTCGGGGGGGTTGAAAATTGGTTATTGCTCTTTTATATTCTTTTCGTCAATCCTATACTACTAAAGGGCATTTGTGCCTGCCTCTGTATGTACCTACCTACCTATGTATCTATGTACGTCCCCCAACAAAAACAGTCGTCATGGTTACCAATTTAAATGAAATTATATATATATATATATAAAATTAAGGTTTTGTCTGTATACTGGGGTGGTGGAGTGGGTGAAGGTGCTGGGTGGGTTTCGGGGGGTGGGGGGGCGTTCGAGGAGGTTCAGAGGTCGAGCCTCCTGGCTAGCAAGAGGGCCGCCGAAGGCGGGCCTTGCAGCTAGTCAAAAATAAAAATTTTCAATATCTCTTCTAAAATAATGTATTTAGAAGAGCAAACAACGTTAGGTAAGTATATAAAAAAAAAAGTAAATCGAATTAATTTTTAAAAAAATAAGTAGAAATTCTATTTTTATATGAAAGTGAAGTTTTTCGTTTTGTGTAAGTTATTTTTGATTAAAAAAGAAAAAAATATTATCGCGTTTGCTATAAAAAAATCAACTATTTTTGTTCATAATTCAGAATAAAAAAAAAATATTATTATTTTATTCAGCAATTAGAATAATTAGAATAATCAAAACGTTTTCTTATAAATTTTAAATTCATTTCTTAAACTATTTCACAAGTCCGATTCAATTTTTTAATGAAACTAAAATATTTTTGGGGTTTTGCTCTTTCATTAATGATCTGTAAGAATTATTCCTGTAAGCCCTCCCATGATGAAATTAGAGAATTAATTAAAATTTTCATCGATCTAAAGGCTTCTTAGGTATATACTAGACTCTCCTCAAACTATAGATCTGTGAAATCACACCCTAAGTAACAAATCACTTTGAACAGACCTATGATTTGTGCTTACACCTATATCTATTATCAATTCAAAAGAGAATTGGAAACCAAAACGTTCGCAGAATATATAGCTAAGATATTTTTAATGAATTAGATAATTTCACTGAATTTTCTGAATTCACCATGGATAGTCAATTCAGATCATAATTAAACGAATTTTAGAAATAATTTAGAAACATTAATTTAATACAATGTGTAAGCTGCAAAAGTTAGGTTCGTTGACAAAAAACCGGTGGGTTCAGTTTTTATTCAGTAAATATTTTTTTTATCTAATCTTTTATTAAAATTCCTTTGGATTCCCCTATAAATTTTTGCCTAATTATTAATCTAGACTAAGAATTTAATTTATGAGTGAAGATCCTTTCTTCTCAAGATACCAGCTTCACTCTATCTCTCTCTCTTTCATCCAGGTTGTAATTTTGTTTGTTTATTTTCAAAGCGGGTCGATTAAATTAAAGGGTGAAAACTTTTTAACAAAAGGTCCATATTAATTAAAATATTAAGTAAAATGTTTGTTCTAAAGTAACCTCTGCCGAGCAAAAAAAAAAGGGTCACGATTTCACTCCGAAGGTGTGAGAAAAAAGGGTGGTCCCCGATGAAGGGGTCAGGGGGGTGGGGGGTTAATGCCAAGACCACACCCGGCGCCGGAAATTGAACTTTTTCTAACCCCCGTGATAAGAGATTATAGAGCAATAGGCCTAACAATGGCGGCGACAACGACCCAACGATCCGTCAGCTTTATTATTATACCACGTGGAAATAGAGTCGCGCACAACTTGTAAACTAACTTAAAATATACAATAAATTGGACACATTATCACACGAATATCGCCCCCCGAGGGCGTATTATGTGTGCGAGTGTGAGTTGGTTGCGTTTATAGAACCTGCCGGTCGCCTGCGACGCGTTCTCGATCATAAATTACAGATACATTATATTCTGAACAAAAATCGAAACCAAGTCTGAAAGATTCAGGCTTTTGTGATGCCCACCATATAAACAAACCATCATTGAATAGGAAAAAAATGTATACTCCAAAGAGACTTCAAAATTTTAATTAATTACCAGAGTACTTTTCTAAAAAAAAAAAAAAAAATTATAAAAATGCCTGAAGTAAAAGAGGTCTTTTGGACAGTATGATTTTAATAACATTTATACACGTGATTGATGAATAATGAAAATTAAAAAAAAATCGTTACTCCCGTTTTTCAGGATGGCTGACTCAGTATCAAAAAAATCTTGGGGTTATATATTTCAGTTTAAAATTCCATATCTCTGAGATTTACCATTTTTGAGTAGGTACCTAATTACTATCAGAGTCAGATATGTCCAAAGGCTTTCAGGGCATTTTTTGACTAGAAGTACAAGTACATGCTAATATTCATTGACAACTTGTACTCTAACTATAGTTCTCGACTTATACTCTAACTATAGTTACATTTACTATTTAAAAATTAAAATTTTAGAGGCAAGCGAACCCTCCGTGGCGGGCAGACCAAAATATTGAATTTACTCGATTTTTTTTTAATTTTTGTGTTTAGAAATTTCTGAAATGTGGAGAAAAATCACATAACCATGATTTTATTTCTCTCTGTGTGTCTGGATTCCAATAGTCACGATAACTCAAGAAGGAATAATAGTAGTAGAAAGTTCACTCTTGTGTTAAAATATTTATTTTCCAAAGGAACAACTGATTGGATTTCTAGCTTCAAAAATTCCTCCTCAAAAATGCATAAAGTCAGGAAAAATAAAATTGTAATATTGAGAGCTACTGAAATGTCCACACTTGTTCGTATTAATGATTTGCACCTCTCTATCAACTTTCAGCTTTCTAGTTCAAAATGTTAGTTGACAAAAAATCGGCAAATCAGTAAAATTTGAAGATAGTGTAGTGGGTCTTGAAAAAATAAAAACTGTTTCCTCTTAGAGCTAGTAGACTTCGAAAAGTCCATTTCCCGTGGTGCCATTTAAATACATTACTTATATTATATATGGTACATTTTACTAATATTTATAAGTGAAAGTAAAAATATATAGTAAATTGGACACATTATCCCTCTCCGATGGCTTATTATTTGTTTGTGTGTGTGTTGTGTTTATTGAACTACCAGTCGACTGTGACGCGTCATTGATCATAAATTACCGATACATTATATTCTGTACAAAAATCGAAACCAAGTCTGAAAAGCCTGTCATGTCGAGTAACAAATTACGCAATTTATTCACGAATAAATTATATACGATAGAGTAGTGTTCCATATGTGTCTGATTGGGATCATGTCGATATGACCCCGACGGCGTCAGTACAGACCCCTGAGTCATCTTCTCTTGGCTCTTTCGTGTTACAAAGCTTTTAGCCAATTTGTGGGTGGGAAGTGGGAGTGTATGGGTGTGAGTGCGGCGTCTTTGTGTCTTGAAGCGAGTATGTAGCGGTTTGTTTTATAAGCCACTTAGCTACACAGGAGCTGACAGCCGTTGCCACGACTTCTGTACACACCAGTAAAGTGTCTAAAGATGAAGATATGTTGCGGGATAAAGTATATGTTGGCACTTGTTTCCTTCCTTCCTTAAGAACGAACATCACTTGGCCTTCTACTTCGCTCAAATGCTACAACTAACTCCAAGAATTAGTTCTATACTCATGTGCATTTGCTCTTTTCTCATGACCAGAATTACAGACAACTACTTCTAATATTTACTTTAATACATTTTAGAATTATAAGCATTTCATGAAAGAAAATTTGAATTATTAGTGAAATTACACATAATTAATTATAATTATTTTTTGAACAAGAACAAATAATACAATAGAACTACGACGTTTCGATCGACTTGTTCTGCGATCGTTCTCAAGTATGAGCACCCACTCCGTTTTTAACTGAGTTAACCTAAAATACAAGAAATCATAAGTTGGTGTCATCTATTCAATCCGATGGAATATTCCATTCCATCGGATTGAATAGATCAATAGATTGACACCAACTTATGATTTCTTGTAAATTTTAATCTATTACCATCGGCAAACTAATATCTTTTATAACCTAAAATAGTTAGCTCATACTTTTGAACGATCACAGAATAAGTCAATCGAAACGTCGTAGTAATATTGTATTATTTGTTCTTGTTAAAAAATAATTATAATTAATTATGTGTGATTTCACTAAAAATTCAAATTTTAATCAAATTATCACAAAAATAAAAGCTTCAATAGCTTCATTATCTACTACAAGTTATAGCTATGATGATTTTTCAGAATTTTAAGATTATAATTTTTGCAAGCAGGTAACAAAAAAAATAATTTTTAATTTTTATTACAACAATTCAAATACTAAGCAACGTTTTGATCATGTTTTGAGCAGCTCGAATATTGGATGAGCCTCTGAGATTGCTAGAAGCCCCTTCCATTTTTCTGCCAATATATTTATTTATATTCCCCTTTCTCTAACTAACCTTCGAATTTAAAAATTCAAAAACTACTTTAGTATTGAGTACTATCAATGAAACTATTTTTATATAAAATTATTAGTTTGGGATGAAAAAGATAACTACAAATTAAACCCCCTCGATTTGTGAGTCTCATTTGTACTTGATCGTATGTTTTATTGATACTAGCTAATGTTTTGATTTTTGAAAAATGTATTTTAGCAAATTGCTTATTTTAAGTTTTTCTTTGATATTTTAAAGAACCTTAATTGGTGGTAAAAATAAAATCCTCTTTAAAACTCTTTAAACATTCTGCAAATTCTAGTGATTTGGTAATTTTTTGGATGCGTACGGTTTGAACTAGAAAGTTAAAACATATAAAGTGCAGTTTATTAATAAAAACATGCATGTAAGCCGAATTTTAGCTCATTTACTACAATCATTCCATAGCACCCCATATATGTTTTTTCCTGCATTTCCAATATGTAATTTTCTTTGGTGTGAAGATGAAGACCCCGTTAATGTTTAGGTATAGGTATAGGTACAAATAAAATTTTGACCAAAATCTCGGAGTATTATATTTATTCATCTTTTCGCCGACTTTTTGGACCCTCAATACTATCCTTCTTCAGAACAGAAGCTAGTCGATAAATATCAAATCATGTCTGTGTATTCAAAATAAATAACAAAATTTTGGAGAATTTGAAATTAATTGATTAGTTTACTTGACTATTAAGGATCAGAAATGTCTGGGAAAGCTGAATAAATATAATAAGCAGAGACATTTCCAGAATTTTACTTCTATCTATACCTAAAGAATATACGTAATTTTCTTTGTTTTGGATATACAAAGATGTAAGTACCAGAAAGAACTTTATACGACTTAGTGCTATGAATTTTCAAAGATATCGAAATCCAGACAGACACACATACAACATACAAAATAAAACACACTTAAATTTTTTTTTCACGTTTCAGACATTTCTCGACACAAATAATAAGCAAAATAATAATAATAATAATATTTATATTGTATTTATTTGTTTCAATAAATAATTATAATTAATCATGTGGGATTTAAATAAAAATTCAAACTTTAATCAAATTAATCACAAAAATAAAAGCTTCAACAGGTTCATTACTAATAATAATAGTAAAAAAATTACTAACTAAGCTAATCTCATCCTGGATGATAGAAATCGAAAAACACCCCAGTAAGTAATACTTCAAACGACCTTTACGAAATTCGATTCTTTCTGTTTTGAAAATTCCCATCAAAAAATTCCAGATAACAAAAAATAAGTTTATTTAAATTTTTAATTTTTCGTTTGTATTTTCAAATAAGGCGATTCGATGCTCATTGATTATTTCCAACTACACCCATATCAGGTTCTACACTAATTTAAAAAAAAAAAAATTGAATTTCGTTGTCTGTCATTGTGCTCCCTTCCATAAACTCGTTTGGCCGAACCGAATTTGAATCTATTTGATTGGTTCGGACAGTTAGTTAATCCCGTGGATCCAATTTGCATACAAATGTCAGCCGAGGTCGCTTGTCCATTTTGCTAGATTCGCGATTGTATTGGTTTCTAAACAAGGACTTTTACCCGGAGACCATTGAATCCTTGAGAAAGCGAGGAGGAGGGTTGACTTGAGACATTTTGATGTATCGTTATTGGCCGTTCGGGACGGGTTTATGTCCTCTGGACCGCTTTTGTCCAGACAACCTCTTGTCCGGGTCTGCGCAACTGTTGCTATTCTCTTCTCTTGTATGAGACACATTTCAGGTATCGGACGACATTCGATTCGGGGTTTCATTTCCAATGGGGGCAATCGCGACCTTTGGCACCGGCTCAATGAATGTGGTCATGATCAGTCACCTGGGGAGTGAAAAGCTACCTCGGGGGCAACTTGCCCATATTTTTATGTCTTTCCGACTGGATTCACTTCAAGAGCGATATAATTCAACGCGTCTTATTATCCAGTTGTTTTTTTTTTCATTCATTGGAATTGTTGTTCATTGCCTATTTAAACTCAATCGCATAAAAGAACATTCTGAAATACGGTGAGAAAACCTCGCTTCAATGGAAAGAACTTGACATTAATCTTCGGATTTGAAATAGTAATTACATTAATTGGCTCTTTAGGATGTCTCCATAATATCTCCCTATCAAATTTAAAATTAAATTAATGAATCTAGAACAAAACTATTAGTGACCCTTCTCCAGAAATAAATAACTACCATTCACACCGTTTATTAAAAAAGTCCACTCTGATGAGTTTACTCATTAAAAATTTTCAATCCATTAATAAATGTAAAGTATCTATTTAATTTTGGAAATTCATTTTGAATTTATTAATTGGTCCTTGAACAAGAATCAATTGCTAATTATCAAAAGGCCTGACTTCGCTCCAAACTCTCTCAACTACATTAAGTACTTTCAAGAGAGATCTGATTATTATCAAAGGTACTGGCACCTATATGGAGCGGTGAGATACCATATGCCCTCGACGATAGGTTAATGATTAAATATCTCAACGTAATTAGACATTTAATGTTAACCGGAGCTCTGTTTATTTATTCTTTATGAAATGGACAAACACATCAACTTAATTACATTGCAGCATTAATTTAATTGTTCTTTGGGGCAAGTTGGAAGGAAATTCTCGTTGCAAATAGCTTACCTATATACATAAAGATTCGAAATTAAAATATTTTTTTAATCATATGAAATCAAAAATATGAGTCCGAATGGATTCTTTCATTACTGAAATGAATACTCAATTCAGATTGGGCGAAGGTGTTTGGCATATTGAAAGATTCAAGTAAGAAGAAATTAAAGTCTTTAGATATTTCACAATAAATATCATTTGTTACAAAATTAACAATTTGACTACAATGGAATTAGATGTTTGAGAAGAAAATAGTATAAAATAAAAATAATCTAGATTCCCTTTCCTTCGTTTTTTTTTTTTCAAATTTAACCATTTAAATATCTAAACACCAGTGGAGGGCGTTGACTTTTCAACCAGGGGTGCTGTCCAAAAAATAAACCTTCATTTTATTCTTCGCTTTGAAAAATTTATCGATTAACGCATCATAGAATTTTTCGTTATTTTTTTCAAATTTAACATTAGATTTTCTCTCAATTGATATTTAAACAGATCGGATAATATATATTCATTCACTTCGGCTTCTTCTGGGGATGTTTCACTTCGTTGCATAGTTGAAAATTGACTGTCGCTCTCCCTCTTAGAAGGCATAATGCAAATTAAATGTATTAAACACGCATAAAAAAAAATTGCTCATTGTGCTCTAAAATGTTTGAAACGCGGAGAAAATATTTTTCAACAATGATATTTTTCTCTTTGTGTCTGAATTCCGATACTTACCGACTATAGCCCAAGATCAGAACGTCAAAAAGTTCGTTTATATCAATACATAGTACTGATTAGATTTTAGAATATCTGGTTCAAAAGGCAGAAAATATTTTTTGAATTATTCTATTGAAATTTTAAGAGGATGTTATATTATAGTATAGCCATAAATGAACAATATATATTTAAGTTTATTAATAATTACTAGGGCAGCTCTAGTGTACAAAGACTTGAAAAAAGTTCACTTTTTTATTTATTAAATATTTAATGTGCTGTTGAGCGATTCTTTCATTAGAATCTGATCGATGAAAATAACTATAAAGGGCGTGGATAGAATGATCTCTCTTTCTTTACTAAGGTGTATTGCAAGGAGGCCAAACACAAGCTCAAACCTGTTTCAGACTATTAAAGATTAATTTCTTAATATTCTTATTATTCTAGGAATGGCCTTTTGCACTCGGACCAAAATGATACTCGTTGTATAGAGAGAGAATATTCAATTGGACTTCATTAAAGCAAATACTTTTGCCCAAACATCTTTATTTAAGTTCATCTTGCACGATTAATTTTTTTAATGCAATTGATAGATTTTAAATGAAAGTCATGGGTCGAGTCCATATAAATTAATTCACTTTTTATCTCATAAAATCCAAGTATTTCCTTCAAGATAGCTGAAGTGATTAATATAGGAAATCTGGATTAAATATGCTAACGTTAAAAATTTTTAAATTTTATATATCTTTAAATGAATTAATTGGGGGTCGGGTTAGGCTAGGGGTAGTATGCCAGCCTGCTAACCAAGTGGACCTAGGCCTTTAGGGGATATACCTTTTTGGTGTAACTCCTTCTCTCATCATTTTCATTAAAAAATCCGACTAAAATCTGACCCCTGGGTAGAGTCAAATTAAAAAAAAATAATAAGTAGTATCATAAATTGGCTTATGGCTAGAAAGGCCGAAAAGCCAAAAAAATGAATTAGTTGTATAGTATTTAATTGAAAGATTTATTAAAATTTTACAAATTTTCAAATATAACAAGAATGAAATTACTCTTGATATTTTGGAATTTGGGGGATACGCCGCATCCACAGCATCCATGGACCGCACGCCACTGCTAGACACAAACATAAATTAGTAGATAGAAAAGAAATCATGGATGATAATGATTTTTTCCACGTTTTAGAAATGTTTTTAAACACAGAAATTACCTATAGGAAAAAATCTCCGACGAATTGAGAACCTCCTCCTTTTTTTTGAAGTCGGTTAAAAACAATTCAATATATAGCATTAAATTATTTGTTAGAGAAAAGAGTTTCGAAGGTGTGCCTTCATCATCAGTCTTTTTAATTAGAAATATTTTATCTGTTATTTCTATAGCTTAATTGCCCGATTGGATATAGAAAATTCGTTTTGTTTTTATATCAAGCTAGCTATTACATAAACGATCGAGGCTGGGCTGGTAGCTGACGTCTTTAATCAAACCCCGAAAGATGCATATTTTTCCGTCTAGTAAGGTTGTCTAAATACAGGCGTTGCCAACAAGTGCTGCCATCTACTAATTTTATAGTGGCCAAATTGGCAAATAATTAGAAACATAAGTATTTAAGCAATGTTAATTCTCCAGGAATCTTACATACCTATTTCATTAAAACAAATCTGTTCTTAAATATAAATAAGATACGTTCCACTAGAGGAATAATGAAGAAAAAATCTCCGAAACCGCTTAAATAAAAAATTGAAAGAAAGTGGGATTTTTTTTTAAAGTCTTTGATTATGATGAGTTAAAAAACGGTGAAGGATTTGGTCTAGTAAGCGGTAAAACAGTGAATTTTTAACTTTTCAATTAAAGTGACCAGCTTACTATTACAACAGGTTGGTTTTTCGTAGACAGGATCATTTTAGCGATGTCCTCATCTTTGCAACATTTTCTTGATATCTCCAGGAACATCTGTTTTTTTTACGAGATGAGATCCCATAATCAACCCCTTTTTTCGTCTTTTTGACAAACAGGGGATACCAATTCTAGCACACACGGGGGACTCTTAAGTAATTCCTATCCAAAACTTTAAAATGCAAGGTAGAATGGTGGTCGTTCTAGTATTAGATCAAATGAAATAAATATAAAACAAAAAGTATTTAATCGAGGAAAATGACTAAAAAGTGCGTGGATAGAATGATCTATCTTCCTTTATAGCAGCTAAGGCCAGGATTCGAAATACAAGTCAAGACCTGTTTTAGAATAGTAGAAGTTAGTTTCTTAATTTCTATTATTCTAGGAACGGCCTTTTGATCGTTTCTAAACTATATCGATAACTTATTAATTTATAATTATATCTATCGGTTTAATTGAAGATATCTGAGACTCAATAGATTCAAGACATATACAATTTTCAAAAAATTAAAACAATTGGATAAAAATTATTAGTGTTAATGATACCAAGAGCTAAAAGAAGAAAATTATTGCAATAAGTAAATATTTTCCGAAGGGCGAACCGCGATTGGAATTAGGTGTCCACCGTCTTTGAAATTATGTGGAATTATTTTGGAATTCGTTAGATAATGCCCCTTCATCTATTGTCTTCTACTTGGAAATGAAAGTGCAAGTAGAAGTAGGTGTACACGATATTAGGTCGCGGTTCACTCCTCGATATTTTCTTAAGCATTTTTTTTTTAAGAAGTAAAGAGAAGCAAAAACTTGTTTTTCATTTGCTCTTTTGGAGATTAAATTAATGTGAATATACTTTGAGGCATATAAATTATCTAAGATCAAGAGTCTCTACTATACGGTTTGCGGATTATAGCGGTTCACAAGTTTTGTTAAAGCAGTGACAAAGTGAGGATTACTTAGAAGTATACTGATCCGGGCCACGATTGCTGCTGAGAAGAGTAACTTAAAGTTGGAGAACCCTGCCTTAGATTAATGATTTTAATGGTAAAAATATATACCATGTAAAGAGATTAATTATACATTTAAAGTTTCGTACATTTAATAAAAGTAATATTTAATAACATTTTTATAAGTCTTTCTAATACAAAAAATAATAAACCAAAATAAACTTATCTTTCTAAACTTGTCGGAATCTATTTTATCTCACTTAGGAAAAAATTACCAGCCAGTAATAATAAAGCTGAATATTTTTTCAAATTGATAGAGAGTAAATAAAAAGTTAATTAAAATTAGTGTTTACAAGTTTATTCCAAATAAATCCTTTTAAAGATTCAAAAATTATTTGCTATAAAAAGGATAGCTAATAGAAAATAAATTATTAGGAAAAATATTGTTAAAGGTTGGAGAACTGACCCCAATCCCTTATAAATATAAAAAAATAAATTTAATTCAATTATTCTCTGATTACCTTTAATGAAGCATTGACTGGACTTCTCTCCCTGCGCAGTAAGAATAAAAACTATAAATAAAAAAAAAAGTTAGTATTTTTCGCTTTAGAATTCTCCATCATTGTTTCCATAGAATTTATATAAGATTAAAAAATTAAGGACATTTTGATTTTACGGATGAAATCATCTACACTCCAAAGGAGTATTAAAGAAACGATCAGATTTGACCAGGGGACTTTCAAAATTATCAAACATTGAACCCAGGTATATTACGTTGTTCCAAATGGTACATCGAGATACTATATCAAAAATACAAACAGATATACAAATATCCAGAGCATTAGGAATCAATAATTTTATCATCTTACTTTAAAATGCGCTATTTACATATGGTTATCAATAGAATTTTTAGTTCTCAAAAATTTCAAAAAATTGTATAAACTTATACCAAGTATTTAATCATTTCGAAAGCTATGTTGGATAATTTTTCAATTCAAGGGAAATCAACTAATAGAAATTTGTAATTGTAATAAATTAATTCTGAGTAAAAATTATAATTATTTTTTTTTTTATTTGTTTTTTAAGAAATCGTTTTAATAAATTTTTATTTGGGATCGCATCTCCCAAAACGATTAATTTGATTTTCAAAGCCTAGTAATGAAGACTAAATTAATAATATATATATATTTATCCTCAAAATAGAATTACAAATAATTAAACATGTAGATGATATGCAAATAATATAGTTGATAAAAAAAAAATAATAATACGCAAAATGTATCGAAATAATTAATTTATTTAGTGAAAATGCTTATAGCAATTCAGCTTTCAACGCGTATATGATTTTCCCGTTAATTTTATTAAAATAAATATAAAATAATAATTAATATAATAAGGATTTTCTTATTACATTAAATATTTGTTAAGCTAAATATATGTTTTAATTAAATAAAAACAAAATATATGAATAAAAATCATAGATTTTTTGGTCGTTCATTTAATTCAAATTTGAACGTCTATATTTTTTTTTATTTCCATATCAGAATTCAAGCTTTGGTTTCATTTGGATTTTTTAACCTTTTTAAACATATATTTTTAATTGAAAAGATTTTGTTTTGCCGAGAGTAGCAGAGTTGTTGATTCATAAAGAGAAATCAATGAGGTTGTCGTCTGCTTGATGAATAATTCCCTTTGTTAATTTTTCACTGATTTAAAATCTGTTTTTATTCGTATCGGTTCGATTATATTTATTCTGAATTGATATAATATAAAAATTATGATATTATTAAATAGTGATAATTATAATAAATTAGAATATAATTATAATATTATTGTTTTCTTCATTGAAGTTTTTTGAGAGTGATTTTATTTATTTTATATATAATTTTATAATATCTGAATCGCAAAAATCTAATTGCTTTAAAAATATTCATTTAAAATTAGAGATAATTATTTAATTTAAGGAAATTTAGACGAGTTTTCTTGGTATGTATCCTGGCCATTTTCTAAAATCGCTTCAACTCTCTCATAATCTAATTTACACATCCTTTGATTGTATCCCTGACATTGATATTGAATAAAAGTATATAGACTCACTAAAAATGATTATTGTTTATTTTATTATGTTTGTCCTTTGATCATAAACCTACTCTTGGGTGGTCAGAATCCGAATTACTAAATATATTATGTAGCTTATATTTGGTACAACATTCCAAAAGTTCGTGAACCCATTGATGCTAGAGATGACTCTGATCATACACCGAAAGGCAATTTAAACGACTCGAGCTATTTGATTTATGTTTCAGGCCCAAGATTGTCTTTCAATGGAATGGCATTTTTATGGTCATCTTGTAAGGTGTTGATAATCCCCTTCTCATTCCGAATTGTCTGGGACCAATCATAAAATTTTTGTTATTATTCCTAATCTTTAACTCAAATGTAACAATTCAATTTTTCAAAATCTCAATCAATTTAAAGCCATACTAAAACATCTTTTAAAACACTTCGTACAATTTTATCATGACTCCCGTCTAGACATAAGACTATGTCATATTTCATTTAAAAAGAATTATAAATAATCAAACTACTTATATTATTGTGATCGTAAGTTATCAAGATTCTTAATTGTTAACGTTAGGGCTCAAAAAATATAACTCATTCAAGATATATTTATTTAAGCTCTCCCGCATTCTATATTTATATAAATTTATATGTATATTTATGGGAATCTGATTATATAAAAGTAGCGATTATTTATAATTCGTAAATTAATTCTTGATACTATTATTAATTATTATTCAAAGACAGTTATATATAATGCCAAAAAAAATATTTATGTATTTATTTTTTATACCTACTTTAAAAATTATGACCTCATTAAACATAAACTTTCCTTCATCTTAAAAAAAAAACGCCACTCATAATTTAATAGTTTAGACAGGGGGATAAAAAAGGATCAATTTTAAAATCTCATTTTTCATACTGTGTCAGACAAATTTAAATTATCGAATAAGAATTCAGATGGCTTTACGAAAAATTAACGTCAAATATTGTAATCCTCAAATCCGTATATTCGTCGCAATTCAAATTCATTGAATTGTGTTGGAAAACACAAAACAAAAGCCAACATGGATAATATATATATATATATATATATAAATCAAAGCGATGGTTAAAATGAACTTCTCTCTCTCTACAAAGGCAAGGTTAATTTTATTAGGGAAAAAAACGCAGTGCTTTGCCAGCTTTTTTATAACCACATAAACCGTCGAGTAAATAATAAATAGAACATCGGACCCTTGACTCTATTATCCACTTTTGATTTGTTTTAGACACACGAATCAATATCCATTAGGTCCTAATGATTACAACATATAAATGTCCCAAAATATAGCTTTTAAAAATTACACATATGCACAGCTAGTTAAATGTCTAATACAAATTTTTGCAATCTCATTATTTAAAAAAAAAAAGTTGAACTTTAATATTAGTTTTCTCATCCTTAAATATATAAAATTTATTCGAACAATTTGTACGCCTAAAAATTTGAAGTTTCTTAACTTTATTGAAGAAATGTAGGTAAGACACAATTATTGTATATGCTTATTGGCAGCGATAAGTCAGGCATTTTTGTTGAATTTAATTTCTTGAAGCTCTTTTTATCAATGATGCGTGTCAATCTAACTTAGGGCCTCTCGTCTCTTAGAAGCACAGTTGCCAAATCCATGCGCAGCTGTAAAGAGAGAAATACAAGGCTGCTCTTGAGAACATACAATAAAGTCAATTAAGAAACGAGGCAGAAAATTATAATAGGAGATGCAGCTTTATCTAGAACTCAATTTATCCCTATCTCATCTTAGAACGGTTACTGCCCCTTCTCTTATTATATTTACCACCATGGCAATTGAATTGTTCTAAATAGATAAATAATCAATAATCCATTTAAAATTCTTATTTATGCAATTATCAAACTCATAATATATTTATTATTTTAGGAAAGATATTTAATGATAATGATAACGTATACTATTATTGTTTATTTGATGAATTTTATGGATTTTGTGTCAAACTGATATAATGTTAATTATGTGATTTCCATAAGAATGCTTAAGAAAATAACGAAGTTTTTAATTTAAGACACTAGACTTTATTTGAAAATAGATTTACTACTCTCTCTTATTTATTCTTCTTCGGATGCCATACTCGATTTCGAACGTTGGCTAGTATTATGCAGGAACGCATATGTGCAAGGTCGTGCGGTACACGACGGCGCCAATGCCTTAAAGGCGCCTACTGGCGACCATTGACAATGAGCTATATTATACCAATCAAATGAACAAATTTTAAAGAATTTTAAAAAAGTAGGTACTATCTTACTCTAGGGTAAACTAGGAACTTTAAAATATAATTTTACTAAAACTTTATTTAACCTTTTTTGGGTCTTTGAAGTATTTAATTAGAATATTAAATTTAATCAAAATTGATATACCTAGTAATTTTTAAGATATTTAGAAAAAATTAAAAAAGTACTCGAATTACTCTGGTCTATTTTTATTTATTTATTTTTTTCATTTATTTTTTTACAAAGATTTTTCAAAGGCATTTGAAATATCCATCCTACTAAGACCATTCCCTCATAGAATGTTTTTCGCTTTAGTTAATTTATTTAAATAATGTATTTATCGACAGAAAAGAGAATGAATGAATGATGGGGCATTGATCTTTTACTTGTATATTTTGTCAAATAAATGAATACATTTATTCAACATGCAATCGGAGTTGCTTTCTTCTATGGAAACCATTCAACATTTGTTTGTTAGAGAAAGAGGTTTTGTATTGTATATCAATCAATTTATATTATATCCATTTTGAACAGCGCAGCGTATTCAGTAGAAGTTCTACAGACCAAGGTGGAGATTTAAAAACACCTCATTCAATCCGATTGAATCAAGAATTGATCCGTTGAACGGAGAATTATTTCTTATTTGTTTTTTATCTCTTGGTTAAGTTTCTCAACCATATAAGGAAGAGCCGCGGGAAGAGCTAGTATAATCAAGACATGAGGGAAAGAACTCATTAATGAAACGTTAAATGATTATAATGGATATCTAGGATACCTACACGAAACTTTTTATCATTACTTAAAGGGTTGACAATCTTTAATTTTTTCATTGATGCATGAACTTGAGAACGTAGGTTCGTAGAAAGTTCGTTCTTATTTATGGATACATATTAATAAACCTATCACTTGTACCAAGTTTCAGCTTTCTAGTTTCACTCTGTTTTCTAGCAAAAATATACAAATCTCCAAATTTTGCAGAAAACGTACTTCCAACTTTTTTCTCCAACTTAACCTACCTAACTTGGATAATAGATTCCAATTAAAGTTTACAGAATAAACTAGTATAGGAATTATTAAAAATCACTACCTAATAAACTCGTTATTCTTATGACTTTTAAAGCTGGAGTTCCCGAAAAGCAGTAGCCCTATAATCGTTTTCTTTTTCAGAAGCAGCCTATGAATTCAAAATCGCATCATAAAACGTCAAGATGAGCATTAAATTCTTATCATCCTTCTGTTCTGATTTTAATTAAAAAAAATGTAAAAATTTTCGAAATACCTTTTTATAAAGCTCAGTGTAAAATTAAAATTTGCTAGATATCGTAAATCAAATCCCTATCGTATATTTTTTTTGTCTGATCAGAATATTGATCACAAAAGTAAAATAAT
Organism: Forficula auricularia; assembly: GCA_024734495.1. Taxonomy (NCBI): domain Eukaryota; kingdom Metazoa; phylum Arthropoda; class Insecta; order Dermaptera; family Forficulidae; genus Forficula; species Forficula auricularia. Next base: position 18,202,474 of record JALMQS010000075.1, read on the forward strand.
AATAAAAAAAAAAAAAAAATGAAAAAAAAAAAACAAGAAAAGAAGGGAAAAACCAAAGGCGTCGAGGCTCCAAAGGTGCCGGGTTTGGCGATATTGAATTATTCAAGAGCGATGATGGCCACCAAGTCACCCCGGAGCCAAGGAGGTGGATATAATAAATAATTTGGGGCCGGCAGGCCTTCAGGAGTCGCAATTCAACTGCTGAATCGGCTCCATCTGCACAAAGAGAAAAGATGTTCGCCGAATTCGAGAAGGGAGTTTGAAGAAAGACAGTGCCTCGGGAGAAAACTCCAAAGGGATGACAACTTGCATGCAACGAAGGGTGGGAGGCATACGTGCATGTAAAATTTAATAAGAAATAATATCAACTTCAATAATATGCTCAGATGAGTGGATTTATTAGATAAAAAGATAGAGATTGTATTGAATAATATAATATTTCGAAGGGAGGCCAACTCACAGAATCCTCTGAGGATTATTTATTTAAAATAATTAACTATAAAAAGTATTAGAATAAACCACATATTACATTACATGTGATTTTCCTTTAAAAATTATTATCGAAGGAAAAGCTAAATTAACATTTATTCAAGTTAATTCTTGAGCTAGAGATGACACTATATGCTATTGGTTTATTAAAACTATCCCAATCCTAGTCGTGGTACTTATATTTCATGGATACTTTTGAAAATAAAAAAGAGAACTCGAAAAACACAAAAATTGTGTAAACATCCGATTCATATAAGCTAAAAGAAATCAATCTATGAACAAGATATTTATCAAAGAGAAGAACGTTTGTTTCTGAGGAAGGAAAATTAGTCATAACAAACTTCAATGATATCCAGGAATAGAGACAGGAACATTTCGATTAATTTCTCTAAATGTTTAAATGGTGATCAAACTTGTGATTATAACCTTTCAATTCAATAAAGGAAGATGTTACTAAAGACTTGTACACGTGTTAATATAGAGCCATGCATGGCTATGAGGGTTAGACGATCAGAGAAACAGAGAATAATAATATTAAAAGCTCTTGAAATGTTCTGCTATAGAATATTGGAAATTAAAGGAATGTATAAAATTACAATTGAAGAAGTTCTTGACAGGAGAACTTTATTAAAAAGTTTGGTGAAGAAAAATATTCAGATGATAAGACCATCCTTTAGACCTTTAGAGGGCTGCTGAGAGATATTTAAGAAGATTCGTAACCACCTAGATAAATATCTTTTCTCCCAGATAATAAAGGATTTGAGATATGTAACTTCTTTAAAGGAAAAGAATTGGCTTGGAATAAAGTCAAATCCACCCACGGGGCCGGGGGGCGCAAAACTAATCTTTGTATTAATCTCTACAGTGGGCGGTCAATGGTTTGATCTTATGACGATAACTTCATTGAGACTTAACTAAGATAAGATTGAAGTCGAAACACTGACGGAAGATCAAATAGAGAATGTATATATACCTACCTAAATCAACTGATGTGGGCACTACACGACTTTCACATTAGTTTCTCCCTTATTGGAAATCAGCATTCCAAATTTCTTCATTCAAATTACTTCAATTTGGGTTTCCCCTAAGCACTTTTGAGAAAAACTGAAAAAAGACGAAATTGCAAAATACCAAAAATCTTCAATTTAACATAAAATCCCGTTTCTTTAATTTTTGCCAAAATCTCGAGGTACTTCTTCTAGCCTCTAGATAGCTTAAGTTTCAAATCCCTAAGCTTTATACGGGATATAAACTATTAAAATATTTATTTTGGGACACTCTTAATTTACATCTCTAAGATAGAAGCTCCCACAGTGTCAGGATCCCGGGAGGCGATCACAATATCATTACATAATATAGACTATATATGTGAATATAAGTTTTTGTTTTTATTCGCTCTAGCGAAGAGTTGACAAATAGCGACTGAATAACGCGAAAAACCAAATATACGTTTCGAATTCTTTCTATCTTTTTACAGTCAATTTCTGTGCAATTCAAGCAACAGACTGAAGTTTTGGTCGATTTTAAATCTCCATCTTAATGAATAATAACGGGTATAAAATAAATACAAAATAAAGAAATAAAAATCCAAAAAATACAGAATTTAGTCATCGAAAATATATTTGCATGAAATAAATGAATTTTTGCTGAATTGTAATTTTTGCATAATATTATCTGGCAAATACAATGCTAAAGATTAGAATTGATAATTGCTTCGTTTGATATTCACCACCAACTATATATTATGATTGGAGCGAATCCGAATCTCTGGTAGTCTAGATTCATCCGTCAGACACCTGTCAATCGGGTCCTTGGATCCGCCAATTCCCCGCCTTCTGCATAATTCATTGCACGTTCAGGCAACTTTAATGGCAGATCGATGCGACTTTTTTTCAGAATGGTGCAATCAAGGTTAGCTCGAGAAGACACGAAAAATGGAGACAGAAAAAAGGGAACATCAACAGTGAAAGGTCAAAAATTGCCCATTTAGAAAAAAGAGGTGAGCGAGGATTGGGGTGGTAAGTCGATCGAAGGGCTACTTGGCAGTTTAAAGGGAAGGACAAGAAGGGTCTGCTGGAAGAGTTAAGGCAGGAATTAAGCACGCTTGGCTGAGGAATTAGTTGCGAAATTTATCAACTCCTTGTACCCAGGGTTGCCGAGAACAACTTAATCCCGGATGTCAAGACTTAAAAAGATCTGTTTAACTGGAATCTGCTTTTTATTTTTTAAATATTTTTTAGGAAATATTGTCAAGAGAAATGTCAACAAAAAGCGAGGATTTCGATGAGATTGCAAAATTCTATTCTTCTTCGATTCCCATTTGTACTCTCCTCACCCTTTTTTTCTGAGGCCAACACATGCAATCAGAAAAACAACCGAGTTGAAAACTGATAAAGAATAACGAATGAATGTAAATACAACATTATTAAGAGATTTTATCATTCATTCTATATTAAAAGATCATAGCAATACGAACATTACAATCATCGATTATCTCCCTAACATATTTCAACATCAACAAAAAACTTTCACATAAAAAACAAAAACAAAAAAAAAACTTTTAATTGTACTAATGAAAAGAGGTAATAAAATATATTTATTGCTTTGCGTTGTCAAAGTTATAAAGCACAAACATTAATGCATATTATTCAGTTATTAAGTGTAATAAATTATCACCTGAAGATGATCACATAATTAGTAGTCAAAACGTTATAAAAAAATCAATTCGTGGAATAAAAGAAGAGATCAAAATCAAGTTACCCTACCTAAGAGAAAGTTTACGACTTCCATGCCATCTATTTGTTCCATGGCAGATTTATTGATACCCGAGGAAGAAGTTTTTCTCCTGTTTATTATGGAGATAATTAAAATCGAGTTATATTGTGAGAGCATTCAAACTGATTAAATTAAGAAATATGATTTTTTCATTCGACTTTTTAAATTTTAAAAAATAAAAGATTTTCAAAAATCTTGACTCTTTATCACTTAGTGAATTTTACCCAAATCCTGTCTTTTTAATTTAATTTTTTAATAATTAAACAGCTCTAATTTGTCAGATCATGTATTGTGAAGCTAACTTGTTTTTTAAGCTCCATTTAATATTGCTTTTATTTCAGAAGAATTAAATAAATAAATAATAATAAAAAATCTGATGTCTCCATCCACAAGACTTTACCATACACCAGGCATAAGAGAGAGGGCACTTGTATTTAATATTTAATAAAATACCAAAAATCTAACCTGGAAGACGCGTGGGAACGAATCCTTGCTTGAGAGTGTCGCTTTTAGGTTGACGGGGCTCTCACCTGCAGTGCACGGGGGAAAGGAGGCATAGGATGTGGACCTTGGACTATGAAATAAATAATTGTAATATATAGTTATTGTAGAAACACTTAATAGTTAAAAGGGAACTCTTATAAGTATCCGATAGAAAAATCTATTCCAATTTGATCAAACAAAACTGAGCTTGTTTTCGATTCCTCTTACTAATAAAACTAAATCTATCTTAATAAATGTAAGCTCGAACTAAAATACACATAGATTAAAAAATTCCCTTTTAATAAATATTTTATAAACGATATAGCTTTCTCTGCTTATTCGAACAAAGCTTTGTAAAATATACACGAGTAAATGAAATTGTAATATTAATATTAATACAATATAAACTAGATTTTGATTTTTTGACCTTACCCCCGCCCCAATTTTGGCTACAGGAAAAAAAACTCTTTTCGTTATTATAGATTCATTTTTTAGTATATTTCATTTTTTTTTTTTGAAAATATTATTATAAAATTTTAATTTTTAACCCCCCCCCTCCCCCTCGTAAATTTTGGCTCGATATGCACCAAAATCTAATCAGCTCTTAATCTTAATCCCCAAAACTACATGTGACATTTGGTTTTGATATTCACGCTAGTTTTGGGGCTAGCTCGTCCACAAAATTTGGTAAAGCACAGACTAACAGACATTTTGACAAAACCGTTATTATCTCGAAAAATATAATATTTTCGATGTTCACTTATTCGAGCTTTTTTGTAGATCAAAATGCCATGGTTTCCCCCAATTTTTTTAATCTAAATAGTTTCAGCCGTTTTTGAGATATTTCGAAAAAAAGAAGCCAAAAACAACACTTTTTTCATGCACGATTACAATACTTGACAATGCCCTGTATGGTAAAGTAAAAGTAAAAAAATGCAATTCCTTGAAAGAACTATTCAGCATTGAGCTTGGAAACGAAAATATTAATTTGTATAAATAAATTGTAGAAATTATGTAAATATAATTTTGAAATCATAATCCAATATAGAATTGGTAACATGATGGAGAATGTATGATATTAATGAAGAAAGTAGATAAAAGTGATTAATTACCTGGAGAATGAATGAGGCTACAAGTTAGGTAACCCGACCATTCGCACTCACTTAACGGCAAAGACTGACGCCAAACGAAGCCCGGTCGCTCGTCCAGCCACTTATCATTTTCCACGAAATCTTTTCACTTGTTTTGACAATTTATTAGAAAAAAATTAGAAAAAAAACGCCCGTTCATTTTTGCATGTTGATATACGAAATAGAATAATGTTATGGGATGATGACTTCGATCAGACAAGATTAACAAAATGTAAACCAAAACAAATTTAGTTTCATATATCGCAGGCATATATCCAGAAGATTTGGGTTTTGATTTCCCTCAGAAATTTAACCTGCCATAAAAGCTATAAACTTGGAGGAAAAACTCTTTAGATAATTATAGTATATTAGAAAAAAATAACTTGACGTGTTGTGATGTGGCCATCCACTTGACTTTACCAAACAACCTAGCCCCTCACTTATATTTAAAATTTAATAAAATTATTTATAATCATGTAGGGGAGGGGGATCAGTTTTTTCATTTTTAGACTTCTGGGGTCCCACTGATTATATATACAAAATCTGGTTGAGTTTGATATAAGAGCCTAGACTTTCATTTTATGATTCTACACCCCCTCCCCATTTTGGGCGGTTAGTTTTTGCATTTTTAGATTACTGTAGGCTTATTGATTATGTATACGAAATTTGGTTGAGTTTGGCACAAGAGCCTAGATTTTCATTTTTTGACCATACGCCCCCCCCCCCCACCATTTTGGGCCGTTAGTTTTTGCATTTTTAGATTTCTGGGGTCCCACTGGTTATCTATACAAAATTTGCTTGAGTTTGCTCAAATGGCCTAGATTTTTAATTTTCAACCCCCCTCCAACCCCCTTAATTTTGGGTCGATATGCACCAAAATCTAATCAGTTCTTAATCTCAATGGACCGAAACTACGTGTGAAATTTGGATTCGAAATTCACACTAATTTTTGAGCTAGCTCGTCCACAAAAATTTGGTAACGCACAGACAACCAGACAACCAGACAGACTAACAGACATTTTGACAAAACAATTATTATCTCGAAAAATATAATTTTTTCGAAGTTCACTTATTTGGGTTTTTTTTGTAGAGCCAAATGCCATGGTTTCGCTCAATTTTTTTTATCAAAATAGTTTCGTAGCCGTTTTTGAGATATTTCGAAAAAAAGAAGGAAAAAAAAACACTTTTTTCATGCACGATTACAATACTTGACCATACCCTGTATGGTAAAGTAAAAATATATTAGACTAGCCGAGGGGTAAACCGCGACCTGAAATCGTGTACACCTACTTCCACTTCCACTTTCATTTCCAAGTAGAAGACAATAGATGACAATATATTATCTAATGAATTCCAAAGTAATTCCAAATAATTCCAAAGACGGTGCACACCTAATTCCAATCGCGGTTTACCCATCTAGACTAGCTAAGTGTATATGGTCAAATAAAGACACCACTTTCGATGTTCCTTGCGTGAAAAATTTCCGCTAAAACACCAGTTATTTAAAATAAGGTCGTTTAAAATATATTTTTTATTGTGCCCGCTACATTATAAAAAGTTTTCTTCTTCTCTACTGAAAAGTTTTATTTTTTGACAAGTGGCGTTTTTTCAGAGAACACCTCAATTATATTCCAGTATGACAAATAGCTCTTAAAATTTCAAATTCTCAAGAAAAAAATAAAGATTATTTATACAAAGTGTGAGAGACAACCCGGAATTATAGCTGAACTTGAAATTTATAATAGAACAATTTATTTTGTGTTAATGGCAAATGATTAAACAACAAATTAGCACTATTAAAAGTGACAAGTGGAGCTGCCTATAAGCTTCCTTCATTGGCCGGTTTAAACCCTGAAGAAGAGGGAAAGATCTTCCAAAATGTCGGTTTTTTAAAAATTGGACATGACTTTCCGATTCAGAATTTAATTTTGTCATGTTATTATTCTTGGTCTGCTCCCTCTCCATTAAGATTTACTAGCACGTCTCCAAGAAAATACTTCTAATTCATTGTAAGATTCCAGCTGCGAAGCCCGCCTTTTTGGCGGCCATCTTACTGACAAGAAGGGACGCCCAGACCCCACGCCTCTGGTATAATAAAATAATTTATAATCACTATTGAGAATTTTAGATTTTAAATTATTTTTGAATTCCCCTGTATTAATTTAAAGCCAAAACACGGCCAATCAGAGAGATCACGCCGTCCTCGTCGCGCAAGCCAATTATTATAATAGATTAGTTATATATTTTTATGCAATTCACAATGGACGTTTAATGATTCGTTAAAAAATAATATTCAATTTACATAAATGATGAAATAAATCATTTCAATTATATATATAATACATATATTATTTATATTAAATTATATGAATCGAGTTTGGGATGATTGAAATATTCAAATGGATACAGTAGAGAAAATGAATTTTATAAAATGCATTAAATGGAAATATGTAATATTTGCATTCCCTCTTGATGTTTGGTACGACCTCATTAAAAATTTGTTTCTCCAAGACTAAACGATTTGTATTTTTTAATGAGATATCTATTCATGAAATAATCATCGATTTATGAATAATTTAATGTCCAACCAAAAGAGAATTCTAATGATTTATGGAAAAATACTATTTAAATTAGTTGAAAAAAAGAGAAAAAAAATACTAATTAATATAGATTGTAGGTTACAAAAGATTTATTTTATGAAATATTACACACCAATATATTAGATATGAATACAGGCTTCTTATCTATTGTCTAATTTCTAATAATTTCCTAATTAATTAAGAAATAATAATAAAATTCGAAAAGGGGACAAAAACTAGTTAGGATTATTTTTTGAATTATGAAAATAGAGAGAATGAAATGAAATGATTATAAAGAATTATTTAAGTCAAAAAAATAAACTTCATCTAACACTTAACAAACGCGTCCCTTTAAACGCGAATCACTGCCCGGCAAAAAGTTTGAATCCAATCGATTTTTTGTTTTTTCGTGTTTTCAAATTTCTGAAAAGTGGGGAAAAATCATTTTCAAGCATGATTTTTTTTCCGTATATATATCTGGATTAAGATAATATATCCCCATTACATTATTATTAAAATCTGTAATTAAATATATTTCGTGTCAAGAAATGGCATCTTTGGATATTGATTTTTTGATTGATGTAGAACGTATCGTGTCTTTAAAAAGTTTACACATTTTCCTCCGTTATTTCAAGTTAAATTCACAAATTTTTTCCAAAATAAAATAAAATAAATTATTCAAAGGGATTCATAAATTAGTTACCTTTAAAATACATAAACGTCTAGTATAGATTGAAAAAAAGTTCATTATTCTCAAAACTCATACTATGATTATAATCTATACGCCCACTTTGAAATGATCTCGCACTCCAGAGTTATAAACCTCTGCCCGATGGGTGAACCGCGACCTAATATGTTGTACACCTACTTCCACTTGTACTTCCAAATATTTCCAAGTACTTCCAAATATTTCCAAGTACTTCCAAATATTTCCAAGTACTCCCAAATATTTCCAAGTACTTTCAAAATACTTCCAAAGAGGTGTACACCTACTTCCAATCGCGGATCACCCCCCGCCTCTGCCTCTGGATGGATTTAGCAGCAAAAGTTCCGAGGTGCGAGCACTCATCAGAGCGGGTTGCCTATGTCCGCCTGTATCGTCGAACTTGAAAACGAGCCATGCATTTTGACTCTACTTGCAGTGGATGGCTCAAGACCCGGAGAGATGGGTAATGGCGGGTTTTAGCGGGGCAGATGGGAGAATCTCCTGCATTCTGAACGATACCTTCTGTTTATTTCATCTTTGGCATTTGTGAAGTGGACACATGTACAATTTTAACCATGGATAGTTAACGCCGAGGGGTGAACCGCGACCTAATATGCTGTACACCTACTTCCACTTGGACTTTCAAATATTTCCAAGTACTTCCAAATATTTCCAAATATTCCCAAGCACTTCCAAATATTTCCAAGTACCTACTTTCAAATATTTTCAAGTAATTTTAAATATTTCCAAGTAATTCCAAATATTTCCAAGTACTTTCAAATATTTCCAAGTACTTTCAAATATTTCCAAGTGCTTCAAATATTTCCAAGTACTTCCAAATATTCCCAAGCACTTCCAAATATTTCCAAGTACTTTCAAATATTTCCAAGTGCTTCAAATATTTCCAAGTACTTCCAAATATTTCCAGGTACTTCCAAATATTTCCATGTACTTCCAAAATACTTTCAAAGAGGTGTACACCTACTTCCAATCGCGGATCAGCCCTAGGTTAACGCATTAAAGTTATTAAAGTTACATTGAGCTATTTCGGTCTAAGTTTCCAGGACGATTAATTTCACGCAATGGTGATGTAAACTGGCCCCTAGATCGTGCGATATAACCCCATTAGATTACTTTCTTTGGGTTTTTTTTGAAAAGTTAAATCTATGTGAATAAGCCAACAACAATGGAACAGCTGAAAAACAACATTCGGGTCGAAATTGATAAACTTAATGCTGAAATGTGTGAACGTGTCCATCAAAATTGTGGTGTTCGTATGAGAGCCTGTAGACTTGCTCGTGGTGGACATTTAAATGATATTATTTTTCACATATAGTTGTTAAGAGCCATATTTTTATAAAAATAAAAAACATTTATATGTTTTATTTAAAAAAAATCATCTAGACGCGACTTTTGAAAGACCCTATGTTATTATATGTTAGGATTTGCCAATTTAATTGATTAGAAAACTCGATAAATTGTTATTTAATTTAAAAAAATAGTTAATCTATCTGCATGCATAGAAAAAAATTCAAAAAAAAATTCAAATTCAAAAAAAAAAAAAATAAATAAAATAAAACGAATTTTTAAAAATATGTTAATTTGTCTAAAATTATAAAGGTAATAATTTTAATCATAATTATCATTAAAGGAGACAATAAAAGAGTGTGTCCTGCTGGAAAAATAAATTTTTTAATTTATTTAAATCGAACCATAGTTTTGAGGGTTTGCCCTCTTCATCAGTCTATTACAATCAAAGTCCTCGAAACTATAGTCTCGATATATAATGAAAAAATTTATTTAATTTATTGTCTCCTTTAACTTATAAATATTCTGTTACTCTTGGCAAAAAGAAACTTTCATAATTATAATAATAAAACACATGTTTACCAGTGGCGTGCGGTCCATGAATGCTGTGGATGCGGCACATCCATAAAATTTCAAAACAGTGAGAGTATTTTCAAACCGTGTCATAAATTTCAAAAATAACGTGAAATTCTATGATCTCGTATTTGATGAAATTTTCAAAAAGGAGCGAAGAATAAAATAAAATTAAAAAAAAAAATGAAAAGATTTTTTTAACAGCATCCCCTGGTTGAAAAGTCACCGCCCGCCACTGATGTGTACCTACATATTTTGTATGAGAATTTGAGGTAAGTTATAATTGTACAACTCAGGAAATTTCTCAATTTCACCCACAAACTTTATATTGAATGCGTGACCTGCCTGGAAAGTTGCCTGAAACTGCTAGAATACGCGTAGGATACGCGTCTCTTGGGAATCGCTCCGTTTGTGTCTCCCCACTACTTAACATTAGAAATGAATTCTAAGGGCCGGTTGTATGTCGCAAAGTAAATGCCTTTTACAAGTGGCAAAGGGTAGATGGTAAATGGAGGGACTGGGATGGCCAATCAGATGGCAGACACTTTCAGTCTCTTTGCCACTTGTAAAAATCATTTACTTTGCGACATACAACCTGCCCTAAGATACTCCCAGATTACTCGTGTTTTAGTTGCGTCATCTGGGAATTGCCTAGTTTGAAGAGGGCCTAAGTAATACATTTTTAATTTTCCACTTTTTCCTTCATTTTTGTATACTGAGCAACATGCTAAGATAGCAACGTATGTAATAAAAGGATCAGCTTGCAGATGGTCACCCATCCAAAAACTTCTTACTCCTTCCAAGACCATTAGCATGGAGCAGTTTAACTTTATTTTGTACTTCTCAAATTAATAATTGTTATTATTTTTAGTCGCTTTTTCATATTCTTTTATAATCTTATCATTATTTTAATGAAGCCGAAATTCGATTTAATGAACAAATCAATCAATTTATGCTTAATAAACCAATCGCTTTGATCTTACACCCACCCTCCCACTCTCTTGTTACAAATGAGCTGAAATCGAATGTAATATCCTAGACAGCTAAAGACTTTAACCTTAATAAATCTATTCCATGGTAATTTTTCTCCACCCACTACCACCTGTTTTTTTTCATCTCGTTAAACAAATTGAATCTTTTAAAAATGACAAAAACCCTCTTTACATAATTGGTTAGCAAGAAAAAAAATATAAAAAAATCCCTCTTCAGTTTAAAGTATAATATACACTTTAAGTATATTTCGAAATATATTTTAAAAATGTCTTCGTTTTAATTATTTTAATGAGACATACCATATATTGAATAGATGTTTTATCCATAATTGGTATTCGTTAATATGATTTAAAATCTAATTATTAATATTCCTATTATTATTTTCATACAGCAGGTAGGTGGAAATATTGAAATGGCTTAAAAAATTGGAATTAATTTTCCCTAAAGATACACCTTTTGAAGTTTCCTATAAGACCATTTTTAGTCATTGGTAGGTCTGTCTGTCAGTTAACACGATAACTCAAAATCGCTAAATCTGAGAGAAATTAAATTTAAAATTCAGGTTTTGATTCCAATCGGCTCAAAAAAGTATGTATTTCTTTTTGCGCAATTTGTTCGAAAATAGTTCCAACCATTTTTTTTTTAATTTTCGTTATTTATCAAAAATTATATGTTATTTGTTGTCTATACATTTAATAAAAATCATGTATGAGAGAAATGTTTAATAGGTAGGTTTGTTTGTAAAGATTTAAAAACCTAAAAGCCATGGGTTTGATATACTTGCGTTGCATATTCTTTTACAATAATAAAACTAGTGTTGAAAAATGCCTTTTAAATAACTTAAGAGAACGTAATCTATATTTTTATATTATTTAGAAATATGTAATTTTATTGTTAAAATGTTAATAAAGCACGGTAAATAAAAGTTCAAAATAGCTACCTGAAATTCCTGCACCCTTGAATTATAATTACAGGCATAAGAGGGAATTAACTATTTTAGAATATATGAAAGAAAATGAGATGAAATAACTTTTGATTAGATCAGAGCAGAAGGTATTTGTAGAGCAGGGTCTTAAATGATTGAAATTGGGAAAAATGAAAACAGGAAGAAAACCCCTAATCAAAACCAATTGACTAATGAATTGAGTTTTGCGTTTTCAACTTGTATATTTTGCGGAAATGAGTCTCTAGGGCAGGCGATTATAGATTTTATTTTAATTAAAAATGTAAATTAGTTTTTTCCAGTGAAAAATTATTATCATAATTTAATTTCCTAAAACATATTCTTCTAATTTTCGAATTTAATTATCAATATTGAAATGATAAATCGTCAAAAATGGATTTTGAAATGGCGAGAAATCAATTGTTGAGGACCACTTTCTTTTTAATAAAACTAGTTTAATAGTTTTCTTCTGCTCCTGTTCTTTATATCAGCCTTAGTTCTTGTTGCGTGATTTTTTTTCTAAAACATGCGTCTTAGCTATAAAGACAGCAGCCACTTTATATCTTAAGGTGATAAATCGCATGGTCCTAGGTTCAAACAGTTATCAGAAATTGATTCGAGTGAGAAAGGAGGAAGAAAGAATCGGATGCTATTTGTCACTAGACCGAAAATACAGAAAGAGGAAATTCGACGAGTTTCATTAAGGATAATTAACTGTTTTCGTGCGACAGTGAACGATGCTGGCACCTCAGAACGAGGGGCTAGTTCGAGAAACTGAAGATGAATTCCTGGTTTGCCGCGGGCTCTTTATCAAACCCTCGGAGAATTATTGTCCACGTTGAAGGTGTTTAAGGGGTGGTCCGAGCTGATAACCAGAGCCCTAAGAGCCATTAATACATTTGGAAAAAGGGCGCTACATGGGTGGCAAATCTCAGCTCCATCAGTAAATTCACATAAACGCTCGGTCCTGCGTCCCTTTTGGCTTTCGTATAAATAACCCCGAAAGCTCGGAATAAAAGTGTAGCCGGGTCCCCTCTATCCGCCAGGATTGTGTCACCCTGATTCTCGTAAAGAGTTGCACGAATTGAAAACAATAAAACATCCCTGATTTGAATTTCCTGAGTCTGGCACTGTACCACATGATAAATGATGTTTTACTTTGTAATATCCGGTTCCAAATTAACTTTACAGTTGGGCTTTTTAAAAAGTAAATGATTTTTCTAAATCAATTTACTATCGATTATTTATTGCAAAGACTAGTTTATTACTATTTCTAATAAAAACAACTGATGGTTGCCTGACACTACTTTCGTTTAAGTACCGCAAATGATAAAAACAAAATTCAATATCTTAAAATTAAAGGCTATTTATTTATTTTAAACTTTAACTAACGGGCTGTACTTAAATTACATAAGAAATTTAATGCTGGGGACTCAAATCAGATTGTTACTATTTGTTATGGTACCGGGCAGGGGGTCCTTCCATGCTTGTACATAATTTATCGAAATAAATATAAAATTTTCTGGGGATTAATAAAAAATTTAAATTAAATTAAATTATTTTTTATTTTAAATTTTGATATAATATATTAAAATTGAATAATATGATTAAATAATTTATTAACAAAAGAATAATAAAAAATATATTCGATTTTAATAAAATAATATGATGTAACAATATTTAATCTCTTCCAATATATACTTAAGAGTCAATAATTATGAAAGGAATTTAAACATGATATTCTAAAATTCCTAAGAATAAAAAAAAAATTACGTACAATATAGGGGGTGGGGTTAATATTTTGTTACGATCTGTTATATGTATAGTGGGAGTAGGGGTTGAAAAGTCGTTCTAAATGCATTACGAAATTTAAGTACAGCCTCTAAATAAAAATAAAAACAATTATACCCTAGCTGGCTAAATGGCCAATTTTTAAATTTTATTAAAACAAAAATCAAAATTAAAAAAAAAATCACAAAGGCCCTAACAAAGATCTTATTGGATAAGTTTAATTTATTTAAAAAAAAATTCCACTATTTTGGAAGTCGAACCCGAGTGCTATTAACGCTATTCGAATAAATGGCTATCCACATTGAAAAGAAACACATATTATTTTAAAAATAGCTAAATTAAAATGGAGATGAGAGGCTTTCGAAATGTGGTGCTACAGAAGAATGATGAATATCAAATGGATGGATAAAATTACAAATGAAGAAGTTCTTGGAAGTATCGGAGAAAGAAGAACCTTGTGGAAGAGTCTGAAGAAAAGAAGACGTCAGATGATGGGACACACACTGAGACATGGGGGACTGCTTAGGGATATCTTGGAGGGGGGAGGGAGAAAGAAAAGGGAAGGCCCAGATTAGAATATTTCAATCAAATAATTGGGGATATGGGATGCGAGACAGAGTCGAGGTAGTTGCGTCAAACCAGTCTTAGGACTGTATACTCAATGATGATGATAAATTTAAATGATTATAGAACTCAAACCTTTCACCAGTCCCTACACATTTTTAAACAAATGTAACTCTTAAAATAACTTCAATTTGAATCCAATTGAAAGAACTTAAAATACTTGATAAACACAGGGAATTCAAATAAAATTATTTTAATAGTTTTTAAGACACAGTCAATCAATTCCCATCATAAAGTAAATATCTGGATGAAATGTATATACTTAAAAGAAACGGTGATAAATGTAAAACACAATGAATTTACAAAAAAAAAGAAAACTGGAAATTATTTTGAAGGAAACGCTATCAAAAGTTAAAAAACTGGAAGTGTAGTAATGGATACTTTCGTCGGCCAATTTGAACTAAAACCCTGATGCACTTCTAGCTGATATCTATTGATATTGAAGTTCCAAATTCCGTTAGCTATAACTATGCGTTGCTGAGATTTAAGAGTTAAACACGCACATGCATACATACTAATGACCAAAATGATCTTATTCGATTCAGATAGCTTCAAAACATGTATTTCCGGTGAAAGTAATAATATGAGAAAATAAATCGATTGTTAGTTCAAGAATTTGAAGACGGGTGGAGGGAGGGAGGTCTCTGCCCCAAAACCCCATAACTCCAGAGTGTCAAACTTAAGGATAATTTCCCGGTTGCGTTTCGTCGGTATTCGTGTCACGATCCCAAACGGGCATTTCCTCACGAGAAACAACACTCGTTGTAGCTCTCTCTACCCATTAGACATCAACTTCTTGGAAACTATCGCTTCATCAATTTAAGAAATCGAAATAATTCTTCCCAGTTATTTTAGTCAATCCTAGCCTGGATTTCCCCCTTTTTCTTTAAAAATCCTTTTATTCGTTATTGCCTAAAATATTTTCAGTTTCTGTGCAATCTGTTCAAACCACCCCCACTCACTTTCTTTCCCCCTTTTTATTTTTCCTTAGACAACCCGCTTCAGCCAACGTAATGAAAATCTAGATAAAAGTATTACATGAATTTTATATCGATACAACAGCGTATTAAGACCATTTATTTTTATTAGCATAAAGTAATCATACATTTTTAAAAGTTTTAAATATGCTAGAGCATAAATCCCCTTGTTTTTTTTTTTTTTTTTTTTTAAGAACAAGATTAAAACTTTTTTATTCTCTTGAATCTTGATTTTTTCTCAAATATTATTAAAGCAAAAAGCAATGCAGGAGACGTTCTTTTTTATTAAATTTGAAAAGAAAAGGTAAAATAATATTAGATTTAAAATGAATTCAATTTTTTTTTTTTTTTTTTTTAACAAAAATAAAATATAAAAAAAAATCTTCCGCATCTCATTAGAATGCTTTCAAATATTCTTTGTGAAAGAGTTGATATGGAATAAAATTTATTAATTCACCACTCGGACTTAAATTTTCGATGAAATGACCAATTTGAATAAAATTGCTTTTATTTAATGTAGATACCTATTTTGAAATCACAGTTTCCGTTTTGGCACTGGTGGATTATTATATTCACTTTAGATCAGTGGTTCCCGACCTGAGGGCGATAAATAAGTGGGGGGCGATGGGTATTCAAAGGGGGAAAAATTAAAATATACTCGCGTGCAAAGAAATGGAATCACTTCCCTTGCGAGTTGTTAAATTATTATTAATTATTTGACACGGTTACTGAGTTTCTCGACACGTCTGATCCTGTTTTAAGTGAGAATTTGAAGGATCGCAAGTTGGAACTTGCGTATCTTACACAAGGGCGGATCCAGGGGGGCGGAGGGAGCGATCGCCCCCCCCCCCATACAGGCCCGTGCCTGGCGGGAGTGCAACACGTGCGTCGCACGCAGAGGCCAGAAAACGGCGGCCAAATCGACAGGGAATTTATAACAATTTTTTTTTTATTTTAATGAACTTAAAATATGAGATATGAAATTTGTAAAAAAATTTATTTTTTTAAAAAATTTTAAAATTGAAAATAAAGTTCTATGTGTGTGTGTGGACAATTCGATCGCGACACACTTTCGAGATAAAAAGTAGATCTTATATACATCGACATACCTTATATACATTCTCCCCCCCCCAATAAAAAATTCTGGATCCGCCCTTGATCTGCTAGATATTTTTGAAAATATGAATGAAGTCAACATAAGGCTTCAAGGGAAACAAGATGAAACTTATCAAGGCCAAGGAATTATTTCATCATTCATCGCTAAGTTAGATATTCACAAGGTAAATATTGGCCGTAAAGAGCTGATTCAGTTTCCGATCCTCTAAAAAGTGTTCAGTAGTCAGATAACGAGACTCCTGGACTCCCAGAAGACAAAATACTAATTTTTACTGATCACCTTGACCAATTAAAAACTGACATGGAATCAAGATTTGTAGATTTTGACAAGCTTACAAATTCCTGATTGGATTCTAGATCCTTTCTTGCTTGAAGCTGTGGATAAGCTTAATATCTCTTTGCAGACAGAGTTTCTAGATCTGAAGTATGACTGTAAGACGAAAATCATTTTCAAGCAGAGCGGTTATGAGTTAGGCTGGGTGAAGCTTATGGACACTTATCTACAACTGTGGGGAAAAATTGAACCACTTCTCATCTCGTTCCCGTCAACATACGAGTATTTAGTTGAAAAAGTATTTAGTTCTCTTGTCCAGCCAGAGGCGTAGCCACAGGGGGGGGCAGACCCCCTCCCATGGGTTGAGTTCATGGGATGAGTAACAGCAACGACAAACCGTTTCTTATGGAAAACTAACCGCAACTAATTATATTTCATATGTTTAATCAAGAATTATTTTTTAATTTCTTGAAGTACCTTTTTAGTCGAGTTAAATTGTTCTCTAAAGGGCCCCTCGCGGAAAAGTTTTGGGGTAGTTGTAATTTCTTCGACCCTTCATGTTTTTGGGTGTGCTGAATCCGAACTGAGGTGGCGGAACATTGTCAAATGCCAAAAAATGTAAAAATCTCTTGCTTATAACTCGAAAACTATCAACTTTTCATAAATAACCTTCCTATTCAAAATGAAAGGACATAAAATTTCCTACAAATTTCATTATTTAGGTTTGTGCGGAAAAAATACTTCAATTTTCAACTAGCGCTTTAGCCCGAACGAACGGTTGGTCTGAGAAAAAAACCTAAATGATGAAATTTATAGGAAATTTTATGAAGTTTCATTTTGCATAGGAAGATTATTTACAAAAAGTTGATAGTTTTCCAGTTATAAGCAAAAAACCGCCAAAAAATGAGATTTTTCACCTTTTTTTGGCATTTTTGACAATGTTTCGTCACGAAATTTTGTTAGCAAACATAAGATTGGGATTCAGCACACCAAAAAACATGAAGGGTCGAAGAAATTACAACTAGCCCAAAACCTTCCGAGTAAAAACACAATTTAACTGGACTAAGTATTTGTTTTAATAAAAAAAAATTCCCACTAAATATTTTGCTTTGTGGATTGACCCCTCCCCCCCCCATGAAAATTTTCCAGCTCCTCACAAAACATTATTATTTACACTTTACTTCAAATTAAAATTAGGCATACAATGAAAATGAAAAGGGGGCGATAGGTGTTTGTCAACCTCTAGAAAGGGGCAATGAGCCACAAAAGGTTGGGAACCACTGCTTTAGATGCTATAGATTCATTCTTTCAATAGTGTTATGACAGAGACAAACCTTTTGGCATCGTTTACGGACACATTACAACACGAACAACGAATGTGTTTTGCTTACAAACTATATCCAAATTTGATTACTGTTCAAATTGACTATGTTATTTATATGTTTACCAGTTACAAGACGACGATATGTTTCTGATTTAAAATTTTTATTTCACTAGAAAAAAGATTTTAATAAGTAATTTAAAGATTCCAGAAATTCAAAACTAAAAATAATAGAGATCATTTTGAAACGTTAATAACAATTAAAAAAATGGGTAGTTTTTCTTTGTTTTCGTTGTGATGTGTCAGAACGTCTAGACGGGGAGCTAATCTCACGCTTAAGAAAAAGATCTTAAGTGAGTCCCCGGCGGTAAATGTATTCTCTCTCATTGATCGGCTAAATAAAGAAACATATTGATTTATCCGTTAACGAGTGTGGGAGACTCGCCGTGTTTACCTGGAGCCAGGCAGGGTTCAACCTGGTCTGGATGCTGCCTTCTTGTAACGAGGGGAGCCCTCCTGCCCATTGACAGGTCCTTCTCTGGGATGTTATTACCTTTGCAAAAGTATTTAACCACGGTTGAATACCACTCATGAATGAGGTACATTAATCAACTGCCCTCTCGCGCCGACTTATAGACATCTACTTCAATAGCAAAGATGTAATCCAACTTTTCAGATTAAGAAAAGAGGTTTATCTTATTGACGTCAATACCCGAGAGAGAGAATGTAAAAAGGTGAGGGAGGGTCGAATTGACCAGTGAATGAAAGACCTGAAGAAGACCATTACATGGCTCCCTTTTGTATGAACAAAAAGTCCTAAGGGACCTTACAAGTAGGCTTCTTATCCACTAACCGTTAGATGTCATCCAAAGGATATGGTTCTCTTGCGGGTCAAGACTTCAGCTTGATCAATACCAAATAGTAATTGTCTTCAAGAGGCAATTTACTAGTCAGTAAATAGAACGGGAAGTGAGTTTCCATCATTTCAGCTCAAGATCAAAGATAGAAGAGAAACTTAACTTCAATTGCCTGATGTTTAAAAAGAAAATCAAAATCAAACTTAAACTAAAATTTTTATTAGAAATTTTATTCCAAAATTTGTACTGTTAAAAATAAAAAATGGGTGATAAAAGGTTTCTGTCTAAAATTATAATATCCTTAAATATTAAGAATAATTTTACATTAAAAATCATCAAATATATACAATCCAAAAAAGGCTAAGAGTTTTTGTTTAAATAAATAAATAAATAATAAAAAGATATTGCTAAATAATAATACATGAGTCGGCAATTAGAAAATTGTGTAGATATTTAAGACAATTTCCCAGATCAAGAAGGCTGTGGGATGTAGATTGGGACGTAATGATAAAAATTCGAAGATAAATAAAATTTTAAAAGACGTATTTATCGATAATCCACTTGATGAGGTGCACGAAAATTAAGATAATCGCCACTTAATGCTAGGGGAGGTGGTTCATTTTTTTTTACATTTTCTCTACAAAAATGGAACATCGCGAATATATAGTAAAATAAAATACTAGACCATACCCTGTATGGTAAAGTAAAAACATACCCTATTAGAATTTCATCACACTTAGGGCCGGTTGTATGTCGCAAAGTAAATGCTTTTTACCACTAACAAACGGTAGATGGTAAATGGAGCCACTGGGATGGCCAATCAGATGACAGAAACTTTCAGTGCCTGTCATCTGATTGGCCATCCCAGTGGCTCCGTTTGTTAAGTAGTAAAAAGCATTTACTTTGCGACATACAACCGGCCCTAAGTGTTGCAAAGAGACGATCAGACATGAACCAATAATGTGCTACCGAAAACTAAATATAACGTTTTCTTGAATAAAACAGACAAATCTGAAATACCAAGATGTAAAAGTCTACAGATTCCATATCATCACGATCAGAGAGTATAGATACATTTCTAAGTATGGTTTGTCATAACAACCCTTATTCAATCGACATTCCATGGTATTAGATATTTAAACAATAATTATTGGGGAAAAAAGTGAAATAATTTCAAGACCCTTTCTTTATCTAGCTTCAAATCTAATTATCAAAAAATAAACAAGAAAATAAAGAGCAAAAAATAATTTTATCAAATTGAATAACAATAAAAATATATGCTCAGCTTAAAAAGGAAAAAGTGAGTATAGTATACTTTTTCTGCAAATTTTAACAATTTTTTGTAAGTGAACGATTCGGAGTAGTTGAAGTACAGTTTAATAGTACAAACTTGTATGCCAAAGTTCAGCTCATTAACTACAATCCTACGATAGCTCCCATATAAAAACTAAGATTTTTTAATGATTTTTGTATTTTTGAATCTGAAGCTTTGAACCGAAAAGCCAGAAATCTAATCAGTTCTTTGTATTAGAAATACAACAAGCATTTTGGCACCGAAAAGGAATTTGTACCATCTTCGGTTCTCGTTATCGTGGATGCGTATATTAAATTAATTAAGGCAGGCAAACAGAAAAAATATTCTTAAAATTATTTATCTCCACGATTTAGACATAAAACTCATTTATAACATGATAAGCAAAGAATATTTTTATACGCTTTATAATAGCTTCACCTGTACTATCTATCTATCATCTATGTATCAAAGTGACTTTTGTTCTGTTAAATTCCGCAAACATTTCTCTATAAAAATAATTGTTTACCTATTCAATTTAAATGAAATTATATCAAAATAATAAAAATAAATACATTTCATTCTGTTAAATTCCGCAAACTTTTCTCTATGAAAATAATTAATACTAAAAAGTAAAAAAATAAATAATATTTATGATGAGGGGATAGAGGTGAATGGGAAATAAATATTATCGGAAAAGAGGTTTTTTAATTTAATTAGTTTTTTCCTCTTATTAAAAACAAGGACTAAAAAGATGATCAAGGACAGTTGATGGTGGAGAAGTAATCTCCGGAGTCGAAGCTCAAATACAATGTATACATTAATTCATGTAAAATAATTGGTTTAATAAAATTAAAAATAAATAAATAAATAATATTTAAAAATAAAACTAAAAAACACGCTTCTAAAATGTGCAAAATAATGAAATACTTAATCAAAAAGCATGAGGCATTTTGTCGAAATTAATTAAAAGTACATGTTTCTGCGCCCCACACTTTTTGATTAAGTATTACATTATTTAGTACTTTTTAGAAGCGTGTTTTTTAGTTTTTTTAAAATATTATTTTTATGGCAAACTTTCTAGTGTTTTGTGGCTGTCGAATACAATAAAAACATATAATGCAAGGAAAATATTGTAAAGTAATGTCAGTAGAAAATAAAAAAAAAAAAACAATATTTCTATTGTAGTATTAACCCAGCTTCTTTATCTACACGTAAAAGTATTATTCATAGTAAAGAAAGAAATTAACAATAGGCCCTCCCCTAAAGTTTGTACTATTTAGGACGATTACCATTTGGTATGCCCAGAATCTTGTTTTGTCTCTTTTTTTGAAACGACCAGGGAAGCGTAAGCCAATCTGCCCAATTTGGCCTCTTGAGTTAAATGGTCTAAGCCTGGTGCGGGGCTTTCATCGGGGATCCGAAATGCATTCAAATGAATTACCGCGGAAAGAATATTAAGAAAGAGAATTTGTGCATGCAAGTGTGAAAAATAAATTCCATGACGGGTTTAGAAATGTGTTTTTGTATCAAAGTGGTTCGGGCTTCGGGGTCCCACTATAATAGAGCCTAACTATAGAGGCCGCCGACCGAGCTCCCTAGCATAGCTTCCTCGCACGCAACGTAATGCGTTACGATCCAATCAAATCTGATCTTTCTCTTAACTGAAATGATTTTAATAGTTGTTTTTATGTTATAAGCTTGTCGAAGGGTATGGTTTTCATAAAATATGTTCTGTGATATTGTCAAAATAAAAACAAAAATTATTTTTATTAAATGCTTGTACTATAATCAAATATATATAGCTTGTCGTATTTATATAATCCATTAAATTTAATATTTATATTTTTTTTAAGATGGCGATTTTTTATCAACAGAAAATCTCATTTTCGAAACTTTACCATGGATTTGAATTGAGTAAATATCATTTAGAGAGCATATATATCGATTTGCTTTCAAATTTATTCAACAAAATTACATTTATTAATATTTTATTAATGGCCTTCGTATATTTGTTCATTTTGGTCAGTACAAATGTAGTTTTATATTTATGTGTCGGGGCCAGATTATAGCCGAATAAATTTGGAAACAGTATACGCAAGACTTAAACTCAAGTTTCCAGCATGGGAATTGGTAACACTACACTCTCGGTCTCGGTCAACCTGCTCCTGCTGTAAAAATCATTATATACAGGGTGTTGCAAATGTAGCAAAAAACAAACTATCCCGGTTCTTATATGTGCAGCTCCCCCCCCCCCCAAATATAAAAATAAAGAAATTACTTGAAGGCAATATGGTGTTTGTATGTTGTTAAATATATATTTGTAGAGTAGATGACTTTGCCGATTTAATTCAACTTTGTTGTTTGTATTATCATTGGTATCAGTGTTGGCAACGAGCAGTAATGTTGAGTAGCAATGTAGTATACACTTATCATCATGATCAGCCAATCAAATGATAATGTATAGTTTTAATTGTAAAGTAACCAATATTATTAATAAATTAAATAATAATACATGGCGTCAGGTGTGGGGTGGTTTTGTTGAGATAACTTGAGTTCATCTATAGTTTAGTTCATTAGAATCAAAAGGTATCCCCAAACTAAAATATAACCTAACCAATTCTAATGAGACAGGAATCAATTTTTTTTCTAAAATAATGAAATTTATAGAACCTAACTTGATTAAAAAATCGACTTACAAATTGAATTTTTTCTGTAAATGTTTGGTTAAGTTATGAATCAGCTTAAAAATGTTTATTGACTTGTCTCTCTAAGTTCTGGTACAACCAATTGTTTGCCCCAACAATATACTAATATTATTGTAAGACAATATAGTTTCACATAAAATGTTATCATAAATCTTTGCCATATTTTTTTATTTTACAAAAAAAAATACATTCAAGATTCACATCCCTTCTTTTTTATCTTAATCCCTATACTAACCAAGTCTTTTTTATTCAAAGTTCAGATCTCAAAGATTAACATAGTTCAAACTGAATCTAAAACGAGCCAATAATTTTCAATTTTTTTTCACTTAAGGGTAGAAAATGTTCAGTTTATTTTGTTCTTTTATATATGTGTATTCATAAAAAACCAAGCGGATTATTAATTGCGCATAGGCATAATTCCCCTCATTTTGAAACAATGCTTAATGGATCTAACAAAGGAACACTCGAAAGTGTTCCCTCATTTTATGTGATGTTAGTTACCCCAGCTAATTCTGTTTAAAAGAGGGGATAGGGGTTCTCAAATCCTTCTCTTCCGCTTCTCAGAGATAAATTATTAATTTCGATAATCTTCCCTAAAAAAAGAAAATTAGATAAAAAAAATAAATATAAAATTTAATAAAAATCTCAACAGAGAATATCGACAACGACGTAATATAGGAATTTTTGTGATTTTCGTGGTTGACTGGCGAATTATTATTGAACTGATGGTAGGTGGACGGAATTTCATGCATCAGGGCCCCGAAGACACATTCCGGCACAATATTTCCCTTTGGCGTCGTCTTAGGGAAAGGGCATGAGGGCATATCATTTTGCCCGGACATTTGAGCATGAATTAAATTTCAATTGGAACGTCCTGGATATACCGTCCGTCAAACGCACGAGTCTCATCCGAGCTCAATTCTAATTAGCTGGTTGGAATCGGAACGCATCCGGCTGACTGACAGACGGACAGACAGAATGCAATCGGCAATCCTATCAGCCGAGCCGCTAGATTAAACCGGCAACCGCCTCTTCGCTAATCATGTAAATGAGTCAACATGGCACAATTTTGCATGCACCATTCCACCCCCCCCCCCGTACAATCCCTCATACTCCTCATCCGCTCCGCAATGTCAATATTTGTTTCTAGTTTACTCATTCATTCCAGATATGGGTTCACAGGATAATTTTCACTAATTCAGTTACAATCAAAATATGTAATTAAAACCTTTCATTATTGATGGATCTATTTCTTCGATTTATTGAATAATTAAAAAGCTCAATGGAATTTTTAATATAACGTTTTATTAATAAATATGTACCAAAATGAAGGCGAATTGATTGGCTTATACATATCTGTCTAGCAGAGCTTGCAAAATACCATAATCAAACTCCTTGATATATTCACCTAAACATACGCACAAAAATTCATCCTCTAAAACAGTGACCCGAGGGGTGAACCGCGACCTAATATCGTGTACACCTACTTGCACTTCCACTTTCATTTCCAAGTAGAAGACAATAGATGAATGGGCATTATCTAATGAATTCCAAAATAATTCCACATAATTCCAAAGACGTGTTCACCTAATTCCAATCGCGGTTCACCCTTCGCAGTGACATAAAACACTGAGTTGCTAATACACATAGAGACGCATTTGTTTTGTTGCTTTCTTAATTATAATTTAATGTAATTTTAACTTCATCATACGGTGTATGGTGAAGTATTGCAATCGTGCTTTAAAAAAAAAATGTTGTTTGATTAGTCCGTATTTTCGAAAAACGCCAAAACTATTTTAATAAAAACTTACAGTGTTTTGGTCTACAATAAAATCTTGCATAGTGTACATTTAAAAATTGTGTGTACACTCTAGCACAAAAACCAATGAAGGTATCAAATCGAAATTTTATTTTTTAAATTTTATAATGAGATTAAGAGCTGATTAGATTTTGGTTGAAATCAGACCATATATTTGATGAATCAAGAATCTTTTTTTTCTTCGATTTTCAATATTAATTTTTTAATTAAAAGTTATAAATATTCCTCTCTCATGAATAATAAAATGTCATAAATGATTATAAATTTGATTTTTTTATCTAATTTATTTTTAATATATGAGCCGAGAAGGGTGTGGTAATGTCAAGAGATGGCCACATCACTTATTTTTTAACTTATTAAAAATTAATTATTAATTCGGAATGTTGCTGAGAAAATATGGAGCATCGCGCTGTATGAAATTAAAACCTGGACGACTGAGGCAGAGAGGACTCTTGAGACTTATGAAATATAGTACTAGAGAAGAATGTTGAAAATAAATATACTAAATATATTCAATTACAAATTAAGAAATTCTGGAGAGGATCACAAAAAGAACTCACACACACAAAGAGAATCAAGGGGTCGCTTATAGATATTTTAGAAGGTGATCTAGCTAGGAGAAGAAAAGGGGAAGACCTAAATTATTATATTTTCCCCAGAGACTATTAGAGAAGTGTACAAGTTGGCTTGGGATATGGGCTGAATGGAAGCCGATGAGTGCGTCAAACTAGTCTTAAAACTTAATATCCTCTATATAGTCTATAATAAATTAAAGATGAAGAGTTTGATTCAATAAAAATTCTCTCTCCAGCAACCAATAATAAATTAGCTCATCAAGAAATAACTACCTATATACGGTATAATACATGTATAATATATATAAAGTGTTTTATTTTTTGTATTTATCTGATTGATCACACAAATATATCATAGTGCTCATTCGTTCAATTTAGAAAAAATTTAATGAAATTTTAAAGATAATATTATATATTTTTTTTTATATATTTTATTAAACCAATTATTTTACATTAATTAATGTATACATTGTATTTTTGCTTCGATTCCGTAGATTACTTCTCCACCATCGAGTGTCCTTATTCATCTTTAGTCCTTGTTTTTAATAAGAGGAAAAATCTAATTAGATATAAAAATCTCTTTTCCGATAATTATTTTAATTCTATTATTCCCCAATCAAGTCGATTGGTTCCTCTCCCCATCCCATTCATTATAATATTATATTTCTTTTTTTTTATAATATTATATTAAAAATATTATTCAGTTATTATACAATAAAGCGTAAAAGCTCAAGTGAGAATTAGGTTCCCTTTATCAAGGAACCGCACGAATTTTTCGCTGAATACTTATTTAATCCAGATTTCTAATATAAATAGAATAATATAATGCTAGTAAAAAACATTTTTCTTTGAATTCATTATAGAATCTGATATGATTCTCCCTTATGTAAAAAATGTTAATTATTTTGAGTGAATCTGAAAAATCCTTCACATTGTTTCACTCCAAAATGTATTCTATTGTAATTATGAGATTCAATTGTTGGTATTTTTTCTGTCTTTATTTTAAACTTTATTTAGAAAAGTTCAGTGTAAAGAACTATAGATAATTTATTTTAGAATTTACACTTAGAATTGTCAAGTGTTTCATAAAGTTACAGTACTCTATTGAATATAAAAAACAATTGAAAATTTAATTAAACAAATATAAGCATCGATATACCTATGTATTTTAGTGGTGGGAGGTGACTTTTCAACCAGGGGATGCTGTCCAAAAATAGATCTTCATTTTTTTAAATTTTATTTTATTCTTTGCTCCTTTTTGAAAAATTTATCGATAACCCCATCATAGAATTTTTTAGCTTTATAATTCTATATATCGAAGTACAAATTGTATTCAACTTATTTTTTGAGTAAATTAAAAACATATATATATATATATATTAAATTTGTCTTTATTGCTTTGCTTAGATAACTCATTCGAATTAATCGATTTTGTATTACCGAAATTATATAAACTAAATTAATTATATTCAGTCTTCTAAACGGTTGATATCAGCACAAATATATTTAATGATATTATTACTTTTTCAATGTTATGTTTTAAAATGACTATTAACGAAAAATCAGCAACTACTAGAATCACTCGCAATCCGTGAATAATAAACATCTTACTAGGGAGAAATGTATTGTTAACCGATAATTGCCCTCCAAAAATTGTCAGCGGTGTGAATTACTATTAAATTTGTCCTACTTTAATTCTATATATTTTGAATAGATGTCACTCCTATCGTTATCCTCACTCCTATCAATATGTTTTATTCCTAAATATATTTTTGTTCTTCTTTTTATTTTATTATTAAAAATATTGTGTTTCGTCTAATATTAATATTCGATCTCTATATTTATATTTTATGTCCTAGCTAACAATCTAATTGGATTGAATATTCTTTTGTTTCCAGTCTCTGAAACATTCTAATAAAAAGAGGAGACGTGTTTCGCTTTCATAAAGAAAAAATGAGATCGAAAACATTTGGTAAAAAGAACAAAATCGAAAACAATCCAATGGAAAAAAAATTAAATGTTGAATTGTTTCTACCAAAGTATCATTTTTTTTTTATTCAGGGGGTAACTGAAATTATCTCTGATCGATCCTCATTTGATAGGGAATCAAAAGCAAGCAGAAAAACAAAACAAACAAACAAACAATGAAGTCCAAATCCATTTTTGTTGGTTTTCCATTTTTTTTATCAAATCGAAATAAATAAAATTAAAAAAAAACGAGAAAATTCCCTTTGAAACACGGGCAACTGATTTATTCCCCTAGGAAATGTATTAACTAATTAAAAAAAAATAAAAATAAAAAAAGCAAGAAAGAAAGAGGCATATAGAAGGAGAGAATGAAAGAGTGAGAAGGAAGAGAGACTTGTGGATGGGAAAAGTTCCTTTGGCGGATGTCAACCCAAAAGACGATTAATTGTTCCAAGCCAAGGAGGACTTTTTTTTGCGAAAGGCACCTCCTCTTTTCTGAATTAAGTTATATTTGCAAAATTTTAATAGGTTATAAAAAGCATTTTATTCGATTTTCTGCAGACAAAAACAACATTATCTTTGCAAACAGTTTTTTTTTCTTTTTTGGAAAAGGTCGACGTTTGATTTAATTATTCCCAAGTTAAGACAAAATATAAAACAGAGCCCCTAATTAAAAAAAGCAAGCGTATTTTTACAATTCAAATATAATATATTTCTACCAAAGTGTAGAATTTAACCCAGACTTGGGAAGTAAACCGTTGAAATGTAATGAAGATAAATCTCTCTCCTAGTCTTATATGTTCTAGTAAATGAGATAGAAGTCCATTAAGTTTAGTTATATACATAAATTGCTTTAAATTACAATGAATGCGTATACCAATTAAAAATAGTTCTAGTTAGATACCGAAATTGTGTATTTTTTAATGAAAGGATAGCCATAACTTTCAAGAGAACCGAAACGAGTTGCCATGGTCTTACGCTACGAGACAGAATCACTGCTTTGGTGTTTGTTTATTAACGATTTATTCGGATATTTATTATATTATACAATTCTCCTATAAATATAATATAAAAAAAATATCGTTTGAAAGAATTAGTATTAAGACCAACGCCATACTAGCACTAATTCTGTACTCTAAATGTGGGTTTCTAGAAAAAGAGAGTTACAACCCCCTTTAGACATCCCCAATCAAGTGGGGTTTTCACAAAAAATATATTAATTTATAGCACTTAACCTACTTTGTTTTTCTAAAATATAATTGTTCAATGAAAAAATAAATTTTCATCCATTTTTAATTATTAAAATTTAAAAAATAAAAATAATATAAAATCCGTGACTGGAAACACATCATACAAACAAAAAATGATTGGACTAGTGAAAATACGTGGATTTACACGATGAGATAATTAAGTATATAAATATAGCCCTGCTAAAAAAGTGTATTTCGATATTAGTGAGAAATTCACAACAGTGACATCACAATTAGCATGCAATTATTGTTCTTTCTCTTTGAAAAAGCAATAAATGTTTAATAATAAAAAGTGAGTAATAGTTTTTTTACAGAAATTTTAATAATGATAATTATACATTTGGGATCAGGCCTGCTAAGTCATTTTAGAGTCATTGCCTAGAAATCCGCTTACCCGGACTCAAGCCCGTCTCATTTTGAAACCTACAACAATTTACACACACTCGGACACATACAACAAACACATAGATGTAAAAAAAAATAAAAATATCCCCATAGGATCTGACCAAATGGGCACTATTATCGGGATCAAACAAAGAATGTGACAGGCGCCCTGGGATCTTAAAAAGTGTGATGTCACATAAGTCAAAAAATTTTTTTTTAAATGTTCAAATATACACTCTACAATTATTAAATTATAAAAGTGATAGTTGTAACGTCACAATACAGAATGGAGGTTCAATGAAAATGTGACAGAATGTAGACGCAGGAGGAAGAAGGGTCTAAAAATTTTGAAATTCGTGTGACGTAATTAATGGACGGTCCCTTACTTAAAATTCAAATAACGATTAGATCTTTAGATCAATCTGTCTGTGAATCTATCTTATAGGAAAGAAGTTGACTTGAATATTATTCATTTAATATATCAAAAAATTTCTGTGACGCTTGAAATAATATTTTTTTCCACAAAGACACTTTTAATAACTAAAATTTTGGATTCCCAACTCCCAATATTCAACATAATAAACAAAAGTAGAATAGAATAATATTATTCTAATCAAATATTACTTTCAGCATCACTTAACGCAAACATTGTTTCAACACATAAATAGACATCATTTTCCTCGTGTAACGATTTTGTTTAAATTCGGTTTATCAAACATTCTGCTCCTTAATGCGTATAAATTTTATGCAGATACACTTCTGCATTTTATTCCTAGTGCTTATCAGGTATTATATATTTTTTAATGGATATGAATTTTATCCCAATTGGAAGCATTTTTAGAGTAAGTCATGAGTGTCAGAAAATTTTTAGAAACTTAAAGAAGGCTTGTGATTCTATTATCATTTATAGTTGTTGTTCTAAAGTTTCAAATCATATTAGATAAACTCTGTTAAGAATGTATCTTGCTTTTATCAAATTCTCTTAAACAGTTTAAAATCTTTAAAGACAGTTCGGAATTGTTTTTCAGCTTTCTTCTTCTATAACGAATTGCACATAAAAATATGATCTAATATTTACTCAACAGCAAAAATAAATTTAATTAAAACATTTTTTTATAATTAACATTTTACTAGTTGTATATCTTATTAAATTATTATATTTTAAATTTATTTTAATCCTGCAAAAATTACTTGGATTGTATCGGCTCTCAAACGTTGTAACCTATGATTTAAAAATTCGTGAAAATATAATACCTAGTTGTTGTGAGTGGTTTCGACGAAAATAATTTTGGTTGCTATAAAATAATTAGTTCGGATGACAGATAAAATTACGTTCCACAAAGTGATATTATGTATTAGTGTTCGTTTATATTTTTTCCTGGCTGGATGGAAGATTCTAATAAAGAGACAATTTTTTATTTTAGAGAAAAAAATTATCAGGCCAAATTGTTGTGTAGGTTTTCCAATGTCTACACTATAAATCTCAATGTTTTGAGAATTCTATGACTTTATATTTGGGCCACTGGTTCGACAGCCACTGGTTTAAATCGATTGGGATTAAAGAATGATATGAGGAATGATAATTTATTTTTTAAAAGTTTTACGAGATATAATAATCCCTGACTATTCATTAGCTATTGACATGTAAGAACGTGCAAAGATCTAAAAGACAAGTCCTGACAAGTTTTAGTCGAGGAGAAAAATTATTAATTAATTGTGATTATTCTAGAAATACCAAAAATTCCTTGTTTATTTTTTTAAACGGGTCACGGATATAATAATCACCTGACTTTCCATTATCTGGCAGCTTTAATTTGTTTTTATTTAATAATTCTAAATTTCAGAAATAATATCTTTTAATTTTCTTTTAAAGTGACATGCAAGAACTTGCAAAGATCTAAAAGACAAATGCTGACAAGTTTTAGTGAAATAGAGAAAGTATGAATTAATTGTGAGTTGCTCTAGAAAACCCCCAAAATTCCTTGTCTCCTTTTACTAGAATGATAACTATAGACTTGGTTAGTGTCGTATCATATAAATTACTGAAATAATAAATATTTTTTTTTTAAATGAAAATATGAGAAGAGGATAATTTTTAAATTCATTATTACTTTTATCTTATAGGTATAGTTGAGGCTATAATTTTTGTTTTTAGTGAATTTTATTCTTGAAAAAATATTCACGGATTGTACTAATGTACATTCATATTTCGAAAAAGGGAATACTTATATATCTCTACATATAAATCTCAATGTTTAAAGGAAGTTTATGATTTTATGTTG
>JALMQS010000075.1:18233789-18248108 GCA_024734495.1 Forficula auricularia
ATTCTATAAACAGTTTTATCTCCGAAAGAAGCTCTACAAATCGTTGAGGGCTTTTCCTTTACTAAACCATTTCAATTTAAAGTTCCATTTAATGTTTAATAAACGTGATGGATCTGAATACACGAGCCACATTAAAACGGTTCGCGGGCTACGGGCTGGGCACTACCACTATAGAATTAGCCTCGCATCCAGTAGTGAATCCAAGCTTTGTCTTGCCTCCGTAAGAAGAGAGTAATTTAACCGAGGGGTGAACCACGACCTAAAATCTTGAACACCTACTTTCACTTCCACCTTCATTTCCAAGTAGAAGACAATAGATGATAATAGATTATCTAATGAATTCCAAAGCAATTCCAAAGACGATGTACACCTAATTCCAATCGCATTGTTGGGACGTTCTAGCACGTTATTAATAGAGAATTTATTTGATTATTACATTAAATTTTTATTGTTGTTGATGTATTACGAGTGATTGTTTCATCGTTGTTTGTTGATTATGTTTTTATGTTTCTTATTTGTTTCATAATATTTCTAGAAATGAATTATTTTCTCGGAGATAGTTTTCCACTGAATAATTTCTGCTCTCCTCTTATACTTAATAGTCAACCAATAACCAGTCTATTAATTTCGATTTAAATGTAATGTCTTCTTTTTCTTGATTTCAATAACTCATATTAAAAATAATAAGCAAGATTGGTCTCCTATTTAGGTCTAGGCACTATTTTACTCCCAGTCAACTTCTTACACTGTATAAGGCTCAAATTCGTCCCTGTCTCGAATATGGCTCTCATCTGTGGAGAGGGGTCTCCAAGCATTCTCTTGCCACACTGAATGCAATTCTGAAGCGAGCAATTAAACTAATAGGAAGCCCGGCCCTAACTAACTCACTCGACTCCCTGGCTCACCGAAGAAAAGCTTCTTCCCTTTCCCTGTACTACAGATACTATCATGGTGTCTGTTCAATCGAGCTGAAATCAATTATACCCCCTAAAGCCCGAGAATCACACGGTTTTCGAACCCTCAGCACCCCTCGGTGTCAAATTGGATAAAAATCGAACAAGCCCCTTCGCCAACCCTATGACCTCCAGAGATTGGAACTCGCTCCCAGCCACCGTCTTCCCCGCGACTTATAACCTTCAGCTGTTTAAGACCTTAATCCACAGATACCTTCGACCCCTACCCAGCCTATAAAATTACCTCTTCTTCTTCTTTTCACGATGGAGGGGCCAACCCAGGCCTTTAGGGGACGGACCTTTTTGTTGTTTGTGGATATGTGTGTAAATTAGTGTAGGAATTATAGCCGGTCAAAATAATATTTGCCTCGAGTCGGGCTTGATCCCGCGCTAGCTTGATTAGAAGGCGGGCTCCGAGGGGTGAACCGCGAACTAAAATCTTGTACACCTACTTCCACTTTCACATTCATTTCCAAGTAGAAGACAATATAGATGACAATAGATTATCTAATGAATTCCAAAGTAATTCCAAATAATTCCAAAGAAGGTGTACACCTAATTCCAATCGCGGTTCACCCCTCGGCGTGCTCTATAACCATTAGGCCAATCTGACAATCTCGAACAATTGTTAAAACTATTCATTTAAATTTTGTTTTATTGTTGTTTATTATTTGAATGGCTTATATGTGTCCCATAATCTTTCTAGAATTATAAGTTCTTATCTAAGATATGGTTTCCACTGACTAGTTTCTCGTTTCCTTTTATACCTAATAATTAAACAACATTTATATTTATTTCTTTTAAAAAATTTAATGTCTTCGCTTCCATGGCATCTAGAGCTCATATTAAAAATAATAAAAGCTTTTATATGTTAAGATTTCAAGAATCATTTTATGATATAGGTATCTATCTAATTATCATTTTTTTTTGTTATACGCCTATGGTCATTTCTTTTTCAAAATAAATATTTTAAATTTTAGACTGTTATTAATAGAATAGGTAAGTCAGAAGCATTTAAGTATTTGAATTTTTTTAGCTATTACTTTTTATTGTTGTTGTTATTATTATACGTGATTGTTGTAGCCATTGAATATTGATTTATTGTTGTTAGTGATATTTTTTGCGAGATTTTAGTAGCTTACATTTCACTCATAATCTTATTAGAATCAAATGTTCTCATCAAAGAAACAATTTCCAATTTCCAATCACTAGTTTCTCGGCTCCTTTTATGCCTAATAATTAAACAACATTAATTTATATATCGTCGCTGATATTACGAAACCTTCTAAATTCATTGTTTGCCAAAAACAAGAAAAACCATTTTAAACAACAATACATACAAATACAATGCAATATTTATTATTTGTCCGTAGCGCGAAATTAAATTGGAATAGAATAATAAGGAATTGAAAGTTTTTTTGCCGAGAGTAGCAGAATTTTTATATATTGAAGGAGACAATAAAAGAGTGTGTCTTCTGCTGGAATTATAAATTTTATTTATTTATAACGAGACTATAGTTTCGAGGGCTTTGCCCTCTTCATTCATAAATTAATTCCTGTGAATCCATTGTAATAGATTGATGAAGAGTGCAAAGCCCTCGAAACTAGTCTTGTTATAAATAAATAAAATTTATAATTCCAGCAGAAGACACACTCTTTTATTGTCTCCTTCAAGAATAATAAGGTTTTAATAGACAGATGCGCCGTGAAAAGTTGGTCGGTATAAACGTATAATACGTATTTGAGCAAAAATCTAGACACACGGCAGTGTGTCAGCCAAGTTCGGAAAAACGGGCGACGCACCAGCCATGTATATATTTACACGAACCATTTCGAGCTAGTTTCGACCCCCCATAACTCAAAAACTATTAGACTTGACTTGAAATTTTGAATGCCTAATAAGAGAAGGAAGGAAGACCTAGAATCCCAAATTTCATGGATAAATCTATTATAGTTCTTGAGTTATTAAGATCTGAAAAGTGCCATTTTTAACTCTGACTGACATATCAAAAACCTAAAGTACTTCAGCTGATCCAAGAAGCCTGAAATTGGCATACTGGTAGAGTTTGGGCTACAATTAAAGAAAAAAGAAAAAAATTGAAACTTTCCCTTTTTCAGGACCTAAAATGAAATGATGATATCGATAGGCTTATTTAATGTTATAATGAAAATATAATCAAGCTAGAATGCTGAAATTTGGCATACTGGTAATGCTTGGCAACTCTTTTGTCGACGAAGCTGTTTGTACCGAACTTGGCCCGTTTCACATTTATGTTTTTGGTCAGATCGTACTTACTAGGTTTTGTAAGATCAGCGACGATATATCGATTGAAACATTGAATGTTTTCTTTTCCAAGTGACCAAGCAATCATATTAAAAATAATAAAAGCTTTTGTGTGTTACATTTTCAAGTATCATTTTATTATACACTTCTCTGATTACCACTTCTTTGTGTCTAATTTCTAAGTTTTCTTTTTTTAAATTATTACTGCCTCCGAGTGAAAATAATATATTCACTAAACATTTTGATTATCCTAAATAATTAAACAGCTAACCTCAAAATCGGCGGAAACAATATTAGTAGCCCCATCCTGGCATTTTTCACCTTTCAACAATTTTTGGGGGTTACCATTAGGCTTGTTAAGTGTCATTTAATTTGATTTGGAACTTCTACTTTTCATTTCAATACAATTTTGATCAAAATTCGCCATTTTGTTAGAATATCGGGAGTCACTTAATTTGTCTAAAATACGGGATTTTTTTCAGTGAATTATTTTTAATATATGCCAAACTCTTTGCGACTCATTATAAGTAGTTGTTCATTAGTTGCCAACGAGGGGTGAACTATATAGTTCTATATGATTGGAATTAGGTGTATACTTCTTTGGAATTATGAGGAAATATTTTGGAATTCATTAGATAATCCTCCCTCATCTATTGTCTTCTACTTGGAAATGAAAGTGGGAGTGGAAGTAGGTGTACACGATATTAGGTTCACCCCTCGGTTGCCAGAAGAAATAAAAATTACAAAGACCAAGATACCTAATATTACGCACTTTTTTCTTGATGTATAATATAATTTCGGACGGACGGAGTATGTGTGTTATTAATAGAACAAGACAGAACCATTTGAATTTTATATACTTATGTAATATATTAAATTTTTATTCTTATTGGTATTGTTGGTATGATTATTAGAAATATTAATTTTAATCTTGTTTTATTGTTGTTTTTTATTAGTATCTATTATTTCGCTTGGTGTGAGTGCCTTATATTTGTTTCAAAATCTTACTAGAATCGCAAACTCTTATGATTCATTTTATATCTAATAATTAAACAACATTAATTTCCATTTACTTGGACAAAAAAGTTAATGTCTTTTCTTTCATGGCATCATATTAAAAATAAAAAAATCTTTTATGTTCCAATTTTTAGTATCATTATATGATATATGTCTCCAATTATCTTTCTTACACTGCTATCTTTCTTTTTTTTCAAAATATTTATTTATTTTAGAGTTTTATTAATAGAACAAGGCAGAATTATTTAAATTATGTACTTATATATATTAGATTAAATTTTTATTGTAGTTGGTAGTGTTAAGAGTGAGTGTTGGAAATATATATTTAATTTTTGTTTTATTGTTGTTTCATATTGGTAGTGGCTTCATTTGTCTAATAATCTTACTATTATAGAATAACAAATTCTTATCTAAGGTTCAGTTTCTCGGCTCTTTTTATATCTAATAATTAAGGTAGTTGTTTCGCGACAATACTAGCAAAAAGTTAATGCTAGAGTTTATAGAACAGACAATAAGTATTCATAATTCATAAGCCCAAAACTTTTTGCCACCTTGTTTTTAGTGTAAATTTTTCATTATACACTTTTCATTATTTATTCATTATTATCTCAGAAACTGTGTTGTGACTATAAATTAAAGTTTTCTTAAAAAATGTATTAGTAATTTTTTAATGTTGGTTTAGTTTTTTATAACTATGGTAAGAAGATTTTATTAATTATAATTAAATATGTATCTAAACTTTCCGATATCCCGTATAGTGCAATGTATAAGAGTCTGATAAACTCTATCTTTGGAATTTAATATCGCCGGAACTATATTGTTCATAAATTTCGTTTTGCCTCACATCGATGACGAAGTATTTTAATAATAATCTGTCTAAATTTCAAAAAAATTCTAAGAAAACCCATATGGTTAAACAACTACTTTAAACAACATTAATTTATATTTACTTGGATTAAAAATGTTAATGTCATCTCTTCCATAGCATCAAGAGCTCATATTAAAAATAATAAAAGCTTTTTTATGTTCCAATTTCTAGTATCATTTTATGATATATCTCTCTAATTATAATTTTTTTACACTGCTATGTGTCTATGTTCTTTTCTTTTTCAAAATAATTATTTATTTTAGGGTGTTATAAAGAACAAGGGCGGAACCGATTTTATTTGAATTTTGTTTATTACATTCAAATTTTTATTGTTGTTTGTTATTGGTATTGTTGCCGCGTGATTGTCGCGTTGCATACGCTTGTGAATGGCTGGCCGCGTGTCTTCCTGGGTGGTCTGCACTCGGGTGTCCTCGGCTCCCTCTCCTCCATCCCCACCACACTCCGATGAGCCGAGCCCTCCTCCCGCCCCGCTTTTACTGGCAACCCGCTGTACGGCCGGTTCAGTCGACCGTCGACGATGATGTTACTCGAATGGTGATCGCGATAGGGTGGTCGCCGCATTTAGTTCGCGATCTCGGGAGTGTTAGAATCCGCGCCCCTCGCCGGCCCATTCCGGTCCGGTCAATTTGGGCTCAATGTTGAAAGCCAGGTCATCGGGTTGCTGCTGGATTGTCGCCTGTGTGCATTATGGTGGTGCCCAGTGGGGGTGTTGTGGGCTACGGGATCGGCGTTGTACAGCATTGGGAGCCAGACGTGCTCGTTCGTCCTGGCTGGGCCAACGCTGCTCTTGCACTTCAGCAAATCGACAAGGTAACCCGTCGTCCGTTTTCTATTTCTCTTTTCATCGCGCGCTGTTCTGCTGTTGCGTTTGGAAACTACGCGGGTGGTCTCCATGTGACGTCACATGGCGGCGTTGCCAAGTCTCAGCGCGGCCTACATCTGGGCTCTGGCCGGCTGCCAGAGCGGTCCATGCTGTTGACAAACACGAGGTCTTCCCCCAAAAATCCGAAAGAGCCCACCCCTCGGCTGACAACACACCCTCATCTAATCCTCTCATTACACACCCCCGGAGGGAAAAAATTCCCACCCTCGTTGCTTTTCAATTTGTACCGATCAAAAATCACCCATCCTGTCAATAGTCCTCTCTTTGATTTTTTTCCAGTTTTCCTCACCTTTTGTTTCCTTTCAAATGCTATTCTCCCTCAGTTTCTAGCAGATTTCTTTTTTCCTTTTTTTTCTTTCCTCTTTTTTTTTTTTTTGTTAAGAAATTCCTTTCCACGTTTTCATGACTTGGAATATCTTAATTTTAAGGCCATTCCGATCTTTTATTTCATTCAAAATTTCACCTGAAATATTTAAAATTTTATGTATTTTTCAAGCTGTTTTATTCTTTTGAAATATTATTAGTTATTATTCTTTCTTTTGGTTATAACATAACACAGGTTATATTATAATATAACACTATTGTAGTTCGAAACATCCCTATATGACAAAATTAAAATATATATACCCTGTGTTATGTTTTAATCAAAAGATTTTAAAAGAATAGAACATCCCCAAAAAATTCTCAATTTCAATCTTATTAATTTAATATTAAGATCTTAATGATGTGAGTTTTTTTGCTAATAATATGTCAATTTGTGCCCAAAAAAGAAAATTCAACTTCTCCTACTAAAGCTATAATTAATTATCGCGTTATTTATTTTTTGACATTTACATTTTAACATAGAACTCACAATAATTTTTGGCAAGTTGTATGTTGTTTGTATTACAAATAATAGTTTACCTTTTTCCCCCCTCCAAGAATTTGTTGCCTATAATACTACTGATTCTATTTAGATTCTTAAATTTCAAATATATATATAATATATATATAATTAAAGTTAAAACTTCAATTGGAATTACTCAAGAATATTAAGTCTTTGACTATATAAATATTCGTATAATATCTACCCTAAATTCTAGAATTATCATTTACTGTGATTGTTGAGTGATAGTTGATACTAGTAATATTACAATCACTTATTTACACTTCTAGAAAGAAGGGTTAAAATATTGACTGTGATATTTTAATTATTCGCGTCCAAAAAATATAATTTTAGCCGATACTTTTCTAGAATAAGCTGTTTTAGTTTTGAACTAGAAGTTTTAACTCAACTATATTAGCTGTTTGTTTTCTAATCACATCAAATCACAGCCAAAATAAATAATAAAAATTTTACAGTCTCAAAATTCATATATATGATTTATTTATTAATTTAAATAGTGTTGAACATAATACTAACTTTACTTTTTCTTGGACTCTGCATGGTCTAGATAAATTATTATGTGATTGTTAAGATATTTTGGATACCAATAGTATTACAATTGTTAAAAATTAGTGAATCAATGGTTGAAATATTAAGTGAGGGTATTCGAGAACATACACCAAAATTTTTGATTTCACTGAAATTCTTGAGTATCGAAACCACATAAGTGAAAAAATGATTTTTTTTTTAAATCACATACAAAATAATAACTTTTCTA
The DNA here is from genome assembly GCA_024734495.1 of Forficula auricularia. Taxonomy (NCBI): domain Eukaryota; kingdom Metazoa; phylum Arthropoda; class Insecta; order Dermaptera; family Forficulidae; genus Forficula; species Forficula auricularia. The sequence goes on from JALMQS010000075.1 coordinate 18,241,459, forward strand.
TATTTTATATTATTCAAAATCATATCATATACTTTTTTTTATTAATTTTTATCATTTAAGAACATAATAATTCAAAATTCATCTTTATCTGGATTCCATCGGGATCTGGAATCATTATCATGTTGAGACATTTTTTATACCAATTTTATTATAATCACTTGTTAACAATTAGAATAGAATTAAGGGTTGAAATTTTGGGTGTGAGGAATCAAGAATATCACATCAAACAATTTAGTATTAGCCCAAATTCTTCAGTATCCAAACCATCTAAATTTTAACTCACTAAACAATGGTATTTTTTCTTTTCTTTTTTTGAAATCACATAAAATCATCATGATCAAAATAATTGCATATATATTTTACCTTCTTAAAATTCATACCAATGATTTATGATTTTTATTAAAATTTTTTGCAATTATTCATTCTTTTTAATTTTTGTTCAATTAGGGCTTGAAGTACATTTTTTTTCGGAAATATCTCGTTATCTTTTAATCGAATTATAAAATTAGCTATTATATAAAAAGTTTTTTATATTTTTTAAATAGGAGCAACAATTTTGAAATGCTTAGATGTTTTAAGGGGTCAATGAAAATCAATAATTTCATAGAAGGGATCGATCCTTGAAAATGATTGGGAACCTCTGGTCTTTATAATAAATACAAATAATGAAATTACCTGATTTGTTATACATACAAGTATATCAAATTAAACACTTTAAGCTAATTTGATTTAATTATGTAATTATATATAGATCTTGTAGGAGGACGGACTCTAAAGGATCCTAAGTTACCCGGGTTCAAATCTCGTCTAGTTAGTCTTAAAGAAGCTAAAATTTTAGTAATTTTTAGATTTAGAAGAAGAATGTTTACGGAGGTTAAAGAATTATTACATGAAAATATTTATTTAAAAATGCTGGTCATGTTTTTTTAAGGCCAAATTTTTAAATTTTTCTTCAAACACTTTATAAGAAAAGACAACACATGTAATTTAATAAATCATTTAAGAATTAGTGATTTTTTTAATTTATCTAAAACAATCCTCTAAGATCTCTTATATTATTTATTTTTATACTAGTATACTTAAAGTAAAACATTTCAATCACTATACATTTGTGATCGCTATCACATGAGAGAGAGGCAGTTCAAGATCGAACAACTGACAAAATTGTTACTTAGGAACCCAAAATATTATTTATTTTTTATTTAATTATTGGCTAAAATCTAATGCGCTAGTTAACGGGAAACGAAACCCTTTTTAACCGACTTCAAAAAAAGGAGGAGGTTCTCTATTCGACTGAATTTTTTTTTTTTTTTTTTTTTTTTTGTGCCTATGTTACCTCATATCTCCGCCAATTGTGAACCGATTTTGAAAAAAAAAATTGCAATGGGTCCAGTCTGCGTTCCGATTGGTCCCATTTTTTTCGTAGGTATTAGACCTTTTTTGTTAGGTTTGTTCAGGACTAACTTCTTTGTTTATGAACCGATTTCGATGATTCTTTTTTTATTAGAAAGGGGGTATCTTAGGGATGGTGCAATATTAATTTGGTCAAGTTCTGATGATAGGATCACTATTAATAACATCACTAAAAAGGGAAAAATAAAAATTTTTAAGAAAAAAATAAAACCGACTTCAAAAAAATTAAATGCATCATGTAAAATACACTTAAAGGTATAAAATAATTATTATCTTATTTAGTTACAACTAAACGACGAAATATTAACATGAAATTACTTTTTTAAGTCGGTGCCAAACATACCTTTTATGAATCGCACTCGACGGATCTTACTTAGTACGTTTGGTTGGTACTCTCGCTTATAGGTATAGTTTGTTTGGCACCGACTTCAAAAAGTAATTTCATGTTAATATTTCGTCGTTTAGTTGTAACTAAATAAGATAATAATTATTTTATACCTTTAAGTGTATTTTACATGATGCATTTAATTTTTTTGAAGACGGTTTTATTTTTTTCTTATTTTTTTTTATTACCCATATGAATGTTTGTTTAATATGTTATTCTTCGTTAACTAAAGATCCAAACGCTTGCTAATATATATTAAGGGGTGTTTTACGTGTACTTATTGATACTATATATCTCAAAAAGATGTCAAACCTATCGTCAATTCATCAATAGTAGGGTCATATGAGCCCCCTCCTCGAAATTCTCTAATTGACATAAATATATAAATGTTACTCCACGGAAATCAGATTAAAATTTTTTATAAATATTTTATTTAACATCACTTTTATTTAAGTATTTTTAAATTAATTAATAACTCCATTATTATTATAAAATTCTGATTTATTTCCAAAAAAATATGCATTTTAAGAATATCTATCTATTATATATATATATATATATATATATATAAATTGAAATGTATTAAATCTGTTCTTTCCGAAAACAAGAATTTTTCATAATTTTACCACAAAAGTTTTAGATAATTTAGAAAAATCATTATCCAATTTTTTCATTAAAAAAAAAAATGTTAATGCATTTAACTAACAATCTCTACAAGATTTTTCTATTATAAGTTATTATATTTTTCTCTCCCTAATTCTTTTTTAATGACTTAATATTTAAAATTTAGATTATTATCATTTCTTAACGTGGTGTGTAATTTAAAAATAAAAAAATCTTCGGGAAATTATATATTGGTGGAAATTATATCACGATTAATTTTTTTCTGTATTTTTTTGGAAATTTTTTTATTTTTATAAAATTTTATTTAAAGTCTAATATTTTGAATCGTTTCATTTTTCCACAACTATATTAATTTCAAATCTCAAATTATATAATATAATGAATTAATAATGGACTTGATAAGTATTCTGTCTGAGCTCACATCATTCTTGCTTATAAGATTAGAAATATTAACTTAAATTACACTCATTTTGCGAAATTTATCCAAAATTCTTCTAATAACACTTTTCCGGGTCTCAAAGAACCTTTAGTAATGATATCCATCATGATTCTCTCTAATTTCTTCAACATAAATACTTTTAAAGAGAGAAGAGATGAACGTGCGAAAAAGCCTGAACTTTAGATAAAGCTTAAGGGGGTTCGGTTGTTTATCATTTTTATAAGAAAATTCTCAAATTTTTATCATCGAATCATTGATGTATTAAATATTTATTCCCGAAATTTAAAGTTGTTCGTCTGTCCCATTACCGAGAAATGAATTATTGAAAATTGTCCTTTTAACATGGAAGTAAATGGACCGAGCTTTTAAAAGGGGTATAACTTCTATGTAAATTATACCATTTTCAACAAATTTATACAGATCAATAATTCAACTTTTATTAGTCGAATGATACATTTTTCAATAGATTTGACAGTCTAGTTAAATAGTTATTCATAAATGTAAAAATAAAAAGTTATATGCAGTCATCAGGATATAACAAAAGCATTAGTGTAGATTTCCAACTCTATTTATGTTAAATAAATATTTTTATAATAAGAAAAAAATTATCTCAATATTCTTTTTATTAATATTATCAAATCAAAAATTTTTATTCAAAATTAACCTCATTATTAACAATTTTTTTATTAAAAAATTTAGTAGACAGACGTTGTCACTCTGCAGAAATACAAAAGATTTTTTCGAATATCAACCAGATAGATAAGCTGTCCCGAACTTCCTTAAATAAATAATATATAGAGAGAACTTTAAAATCTAATCAGTGGTTTCACGCCGGAAAATTAAATACATTACTTGACTGACCCTGGCCCACTAAATTTAATACTTTTTATATTAAATAGGAAATCTTTTTTTGAAATTATTTGATACATTTTTTAATATAGAAATTAACCATTTAGTTATTTTTTTTTCTAAATAAAATACTATTATATAGGTATTATAAGCATATAGTTTTTTCTCATAAAGTATATTAGAATTTTTCTTAAATTAATAATTTTAATTATATTAGGAGAAAAAAATTCAAAATATTCATTATGCTTCATTCCTTCTCTTTCTCATCACTTGATGGTGAAAGAAGTGAACCCGAAATCAACCCGGGCAGTTAATAACCAAGCCGGTTTATTCGCCGCTCTTTTTACTACATTTATAGCTTGATGAAATCATAAATTAAAATATTTAATAAAAAAAAAAAATAATAGTAATAATAATAATAATAATAAAAATAAAAAGGAATATGCAGGGAAGAGTGAAATTTCATAATTAGAGACAGTCAAGAATTTTAATCTTACCATTATAGATGCAATATAAAACGATGAAACTGTAATTGAATGGTAACTTAATATATTAAATATATATAATAAATTTAATTTGTCGGCAATCATGAAGACCTCCGAGATTGGAACTAGAGAGAATGTCTTAATCATCTTCTATTCGCAATATTTAGCATAATCGTCTTCGTGAAAATCAATTCTGTTTCATACACACACACATATATATTCAATATATACTTATGTAGGCAAAAAACATTTTATTCATAAAACAATTGCCTCAGGTGAATTAAATCAAGTGAGAGATTTCAATGCACTATTAACTTCAAAGAACTTTAATAAAAAAATTGAATTAAAATTATATTTTGTAATTTTTTTCTACAAAACAATTATTTTTATAATATACCAAGTATATAAAATTCAATAACAATTTTAAAATCATTTTAAAATCATTTCTTTCCTTATTAAATTGAAGATTTTATTTTATTTAAGATGAATGATTTTTTATTTGAATACATAATATAATTGCATTGCAATTATATTATATATAAATATATTTATAGTTCTTAATTCTTGAGTTACCTTTCTTGCAATTTTTTGGCTCGTCTTCTTTTCTCTATTTTTGCTCCAAAAAGAGCATGATATCTTTCAAATTATTGAAAGTCTAATAATAAAACTTGAGCAAGATGCGAGGTAGGTTTCACAAAAAAAGAAATAAAACAAAATTGAGTTTTGAATTCGATATATTTCGGGGGTGAGCCCATCATCAGGAGTCAGAGAAAACTATCGAAAATATATCGAATTCAAAACTCAATTTTGTTTTATTTCTTTTTTTGTGAAACCTACCTCGCATCTTGCTCAAGTTTTATTATTATATTAAAATGATTCACTTAGAACCAACACCTAACTCCTTAAAAGTTATTATTGAAAGTCTGTTTAAATTAAGAGCAATTTAAGCTACTTGTATTTATGTATTACAATAATTTCGAAAATATAATTATTTAATTAAAAAAAAATTCTAACTTGTGGTAAATGAAAAAACTTAATGCCACTATACTTTTTTTTAATCTAAATATTGAATTAAACATCTCTAAATACATATTCCACTATATTTGGTTAATAATTCTATCATTAATGTTATTATCTACGTATTCTAAATTATTTAAGATTGAATAAGTTAATGGAGACTCGTGGAAAGGTCCACAGTGATCTTGTAGCCAAGGTTTCCGTTTGTATATATTATTATTGGTGTAGAATATTTCTAGTAGAATATATCTTATTTTTCCGAAATACCTCAATATTCTACACCAACAATAATATTTAAGATTGCTTCATTAATTCTCTCAACTTTAATCCAACCCCGAATTATCTGAAAGACCTTATTCTATTTAGCTATGCAATTATTCTCTGCTCATGGATATTACAAATTTTTATACTTATATATATATATTTTTTCATTAAAAATACTTATTTATGTATTTTTTTTTTGAAAATTTATTATTCAAAAAAATAATTCCTAGGCAATTTGAATAATACTGCATTATTCATAAATGTACCAATAATGTTTATATATAATGCATATCTGCATAATAGTTTTATGAATTTCAATTCAAAAATCACAAAAACTTACAACATGACAAAAGAACATAAATGTCAAAAAAAGATAAATTTAGTTATTCACTAGGCACTCTTATTATTTCATATTTTTAATAGAATCTATATTTTTTGTGATTTTGTAATAAGAATGAATATAAATCATATTGAATTTCAATGGTTTCATGATTTATTGTAGGATTGTTGTAATTCTTTTGCGATCTTAAGAATAAATCACTTTATATTTTTAAAAGTGCATAAATTTTCAAATCCCATATAGAATACATTTAGTACAAATATATATTATTGAGGTATTAAATACCTATGAACTCATTAAACTTGTCAGAGGCGGAATTTTTTTAATAAGGCAACAAATTATCGTGTTATGGTAATGGATTATTATTATTAATCATATTAGGTGCAATATAAATCAGAAGGAAAATAGGAGCAATTAAACAGTTTAACTTTCAATTAATTGCGACGTTTCGCCAATTTATTATGGCTTCATCAGGCTCTTGATCAATTTCACAAAACACTTTGTGTTTTTCTTCTTACCAATTAGAATACATATATATACATAGAACCACCACCATTTATACAATACTATCATGAATCCATTCCACACAGCTACCTCTAATAATTGATAGTATTGGCATAAATGAGTGTGTTCATGTGTATATATATGTATTCTAGTAGTAAGAGGCAGTGTTTTTATGAAAATTGATCAACCATAATAAATTGGCGAAACATCTGGTGGTCAGTGTTTTAGCACTGTTTAATTGTTCCTCTGATCAAATCTAATATCTAAATAATGGAACTGAATAATAATAATTATTAATCATGTTTAAACTCTTCATCTCACTTTTCGTTT